>OX411307.1:180504254-180686754 GCA_948150685.1 Rhaphigaster nebulosa | reverse complement strand
AGATTGAAGCGGATCATGAACTGTTTTTTAAGATTTGTCTTCGGCACCTCGAGACGAGCCCATGTGTCCCACCTTTTAGGGCGGGTTAGAGTGGCTCTTCCCCTGCAAACCATCACCACCCACCATCCTTCCTACATCTACAGCCTCCTACAATTTAAATCCACGCTCCTTTCTCGCCCGCTCCTCTACCCTTTGGAATTCCTTTCCTTATAATATCCGCCATGCTTCTTCTCTATCCTCATTCAAATTCCTCCTTTTCCAACACCTTCTTACTCTCCAAAATGATGCTCTCTAATTGCGAAATTTCAGTTTAGGATTAACATCTGGATCAGAAGTGAATAACAGTTTTTTAATGTACAAACTTCAACTTTGCTAATCAATTCATTATTTTTGTATTTTTCATTTTCTCTGTATTTCTTTACTTTTTTCTTGTTTTTTTTTCTCTTTTTTTTTGTTTTGTTCAAATTAATTATATTTTTCGATAAAAAAAACTTATTTATTTGCTTATTTATTTTACTGAAGATATTGTAAAAATTAATTGGTCTGTATTCTGTAGTCTTATGGCCAGATAATGTTACTGTTTTATTTGTTCCTTCATGTTATTCTTAAGGGACCTAGTCCCAGAATAAAGTTCTTTTATCTATCTATCTATCTATCTATCTATCTATCTATCTATCTATCTATCTATCTATATATATATATATATATATATATATATATATATATATATATATATAAAACTTATGGTCTTCTCAGCTCAAAAGACAAAAGCAGCTGGTCGAAGACAAGCTTCCACAGGGCCAGGACAGAGCCCTGCGGACAACCTCTTTCAATCCTTCGCTCTACCTCGTAGTAGCTACCTCTGATCTTCACGCTCCTGTTACTGAGGTAACTACTAACGAGCAAGTACAAATTGCTGGGGGTGTCGATCTCCTGCAGCCGTTGGAGTACGTAGGGCCACCACACACTGTCGAAGGCGGTGGATATGTCGAAGAGCACCAGCATGATATATTTCTCCACCCTCTCCTCCACGTCCCTACGCACTCTCAGCAGCGCATCTGTGGTTCCCTTGCCACGGGTCGAGCCGAATTACCGTGGATGACTAGCTGCACTGAGGATCGGGCGAAGACGCGTGACGATCAGATGCTCCAGGACTTTGCTGACGACAGGGAGGAGGCATATCGGCCTGTACGCCTTAGGCGATTCTTTGTCTCTCCCTCCTCCCTTGTAGAGCAGTCTCAAGTCTGCGATCCTCCACTTGCTTGGAAAGTGCCCCCTCTCCAAACATTCATTGAAAATCCGGAGGAGCTCCTCCTCCACGTACGGGGCACTATTCAGGAGGACTGTAGCGTCTACTCCGTCCAGACCTAGAGCTTTCCCGATCCTCTGCTTCTCCGCGGCAAGACGAATGTCCCATATATCCCATGGTGGGCATAGGTCGGTACCAGGCGGGTATTCCGTGGTGCGTCTCACCATGGCGCCCACTTCGCTGTCCTGGGACGGGTCGTCCCTGGGGCACGTAAAATCTATGTACATCGTAGCCGCATCCTCCAGGGTGGTTGCCAGGGCTCCTCCTATTCTGAGGGAAGCCACTATCGTGAGGGGCTTCACCTTGCCCATCGCCACACTGTACGGTATTCCCCAGGGGTTCTTCTCCGTTTCTTCGACAAATTGTTGACGAACGCCGTTTCGGTACACCCTATACCTACGCTTGGTTTCTTCGCGGAGTGCAGGTCTCCTCTCGTCGTCTCTGCACTCCTGGTACCTACGCCTGGCCCTATAATACTCCCTCTTCAGTTAGGTTAGGGCCGGCGTCCACCATGGCACCGGACGTACTCGCCGCTTCTGTGATGGCGCCCGTCAGCATTGCCACCCTGTGGTCAATCTCTGACTCCTCCTCTATCGGCGCCATCTCCTCCCACTCTCTATCCGCGAGCACACCCTCCAGTTCCCTGGAGAAGGCCCTCCAGTTCCCTGGAGAAGGCCCTCCAGTTCCCTGGAGAAGGCCCTCCAGTCCGCCGATCGGGTCACAAAGCCCTTGCCCACTTCTAGGGCGTTCCCGCCTTCCTCCTGCACCACACTGAAGGCGATGACCCGGTGGTCGGAGCTCGTGTCGGACCGTAGGGTCCAGTCCGCAATGCGCCGCGCCATGGTAGCCGTGGCGAGTGTCACGTCGATCCAACTCTGGCCCCTCGCTCCAACAAATGTGGGGCCAGAAGGCTCGTTGATGACCACGAGTTGACACCTCGCCAGGCTCTCTTCTACGGCTCATCCTCTGGCATCTGTGCGCACTGAACCCCAGGCCGTGCTCCACGAGTTGGTGTCGGAACAGACTCTCACATTTCTATAACTTTGCGCGACAGCCTCCACGGCAGCTATACTATCCTCGGCGTTAGCTGGTCTCGGTGGCATGTACGTGGACACGAGGGCGAACGTGATGCCGCCCCATCTTACATAACATGCCGCCTGATCTGCCGTGGTGAAATTTTTCAGTTCCATCACGTCGAGGGCACGATTGACAATCACTATTGCCGCTCTAGGCCTCCAACCGCCACTGCTCAGAGCGACCTCCCTCGACGCTACACCAAATCCGGCGACCACGTTTTTCTGACACCATGGCTCCTGGATCGCCATGATGTCAACGTTCCGGGCGAGAGTACGCAACTCATCCGCGACCATTCGTCTTCGGTCCATGTTGACCTGCAGGATCTGCAGCCTACGCATACCGTGTCCGCTTTGCCAGCCCCTCCATCATCTCCAGGTGTATCGGGCACTCCCTGCTACCCGCACAATGCTGGAGGTCCTTCCCCTCTCTGCCCTTCGCCTTGCAGTTCCTGCAGCAAGGGGCGGCTCTTCTGGTCCTCCCCGGGCACTCACTTGCCTTGTGCCCGGTATCTGTGCACCATCTGCACGCAGTCTCCTTGCTGCAGGACTTCGCCGGGTGGCCATAGTCTTGGCATTTTAGGCAGAGCGGGGAGTCGAGGTAGTCTCTCATGGAAAGGCTCCACCATCCTCCGCTGACGTCATTCTCAGACAGCTCCATTAACGCTAGTCTGATGGATGGGTGGGTCTCCATCACCCAACTCTTCGTGAGTCCACTTCTCACTGGGATGGAGAAGCAGGGTCTCATCCACCCCCTCATCTCTTCCTCCTCACACTTTACCTGTGGGATCTTCCCCCACAGGTATCTCTCTCGCGTCTCTTCTACCCAGTGTTTGGGGACCCTTCTGACCTCTATTTGGGGCCACCTCGTCTTGGCAAGGCTCACCTCGAGTCCCTTTTCCGCCATTTTGCCCCAGCTTAAAATCTTCCTGGCCTGGTCGGCCCCTTCCGTTTTTACCAGGACCGCACCAGACCTTGTTACTTTTTCTATTTTGGCTTTTGCCCCAATGGCCTCAAGGTCCTCCTTGGATGGGAGTTTTTCAAAAGTCTTACTGGGGGACCAGTTACCGTCGGTCCCCTTCCCTTCACCGTGATGTAGGTGATTATCTCTTCTTGGGGTTTAGGGACCGACTTAAGAGCCACTTTCGCCAGCACGTCCGCAAATGTCTTCTTTCGAGGTGCCTTCTGCTTCTTCTTTTTCTCCTCGGCTTTACCCCTGGGTCTCGGCCTTGTTTTCTTCCTCGCCTCTATCCACGGCCCCTCCTCTTCGTCTTCGGTCGTTTCCGTGACCAAGGTCACGTGTTTGACCGTTTCACGTTCTCCTGTCTGGGCCCTAGGAGCCTGTGCCACTTGATTCCTAGATGGACCCGCCACGCCTCTAGGGTCCTTCCCTTTTCCCTTCCTCTCTTCTGCCCGGGTCTGAGCTGTATGCTTCAATATCTGGGTCTCCTCTTTTGACAACTTTAGGGTGTCAATCATCTTGTCAACCCTATGCACAGTTGAGGAGACCCACTTCTTCATCTCCTCGTCGTACGTAGCTCCGACGGCATCGCAAATCGAGTTGGCCACCATCGGGGCAATGACCGACGAGACCTTCAGGGCTACAACCTCATGGAGGTAATCTGTGGCTAGGGCCTCTCTAACCACGTGGTTCACAAATTGTGGTACCCCTCTCCACTTTTCTTCCAGGGCCACGATCAGGTCTCTCATCTCCGAGACCCTCTCATTCACGCAAGCCTGCTGCTCAAGGCTGCACTTTGTTCTTTTGCGGAGGTACTCCCTCATGCCCTCCGCTGTTTTATAGGCCTTCGACGAAGGCTTATCCTCCTCTTCCTATCGTGTTGGAGGGGTCTCATTCCTGGCCCTTTTGGACCTCCTTAGGTTCAGAGGGGTAAACTTTGGACCCAGGTTTTCCTCGGCCCCCGTCTCCTCGTCCGTGTCCTTGTAGGATTCTACGTCCGTCGACGTGCAAATTCTGACCGCGCGAGCATAGGTATTAGTCAATTTTCCCGCCGCCATTTTGTATTTGGGCTCCACATTAGCGGCCATTTTCACCACTCTTTGGGGTTTTGGTGATTCCTCTTCATGGTCAATAGAAGAAACTTCCAGATTTTTCGGTCCCTCGACCGGAGTTCCGGAATCCCCCATTTGCGTAATAAATTACGTAAATTGGGGTTTTTAAAAAAGTTTTTTTAATTTGCACTTTTCGTGCGCGAATTTAACTTCACCGCACTACTAATGTCTAATAACAAATTTCGGTCAAATGACCTCCTGTCCAGCACTCACTCTAAGTCAAAAATAAATAAAAACGGAAAATAACAAACTAAAATAAAAATAATGTAAAATAAATTACCCTCCTGTCCTCTGGGCGTCCCGATTCGCCACTTAGTGTCCCTCGGAAATCACCCACACGCGCTCACTCGCGCCAGCACACCAATAATGACGGACAACTAAAAAACACACCTTACCTCACATTACCTCACCTTAAAACACACCAGTGCCTGGGAGCAGACTGAGCTCTGAAGAAGACTACAATAGGTGGGGATAATCCCACAGAGCGGCCAGACGTAGGTCCTTCTTCATTGACAGCCGAAGCGCTACTCAAAGTGGTACGGTTGGCGTGAATGTTTCCTCTTGGCGACTTAAAGGGGGGTGTTGGTCATACTTCGTTTGATGGCATATCTCGCATTCCCAGATTACCCTCTCAATAGTCCGCCGCATACCCTACCAGAAGTATCGGCGCTTCAGGGCCGCCAAGGTTTCATTCATTCCCCTATGATTTGTCTTACCCTGGTGGTGGGCGACCGTTACCTCTATCTGCCGTGCCGGATCCCGAACGGTTTCCACCATCATCGTACACCGAATAAATGTCCTATCCGCGCCAATTTTTCCGTCCGCCATAAATACCGGATTTTCTCCCACACCGTGGCATTTCCCACGTATAGGTAGTAAGTCCCTTCCGGTCTTGACGCATCTTTTAAGGCTCTGCACATTTGTTCTTCTGGTACCCCCCGGTGTCGACCAGATGGTGACAATTTTACAACGTCCCAGCGCCGAATAGTCCATTTTCATTATTCCGGACGTCCTCATTTTCCAAATTATTTGCCGCGGTTTATTGTTAATAATTTCCTCTTTTTCTTCCAACTCTGTTGACCGTTCCCCTACTTCGTCATCCGTACCTGACGACTCTCGTGCCTCTTCTGATCCCTGCGCTTCTCGCTCCCCATCTCCCTCCGGTGTCCATTCCCGAACGAAACGTTGCAACGCTCTGGACGGTTCCCCTACCTCTAGTTCAATTGCATTTACGTGCAAGGCACGCGATAACCAGTCCGCTACGACGTTATCTTTTCCTGGTTTGTATACTACTTCCAGGTTATATTGGCTTAATATCTCCTTCCAACGCGTGTACCTGGCCGAGGATTCTTTCAGTTTCCCCACCCATAATAGAGGGCGATGGTCCGTATGGACTTTGAACCTCCTCCCAAAAACGTATGGTCGAAAGTGTTCAACCGCCCACACGATTCCCAATAATTCTCGCTCAAGGCACTATACCGAGCTTCCGTATCTGTGAGCCGTCTACTGGCATACGCTATAGGTCGCTCTCCCTTCTCCCCCTCCTGGGACAACACTGCCCCCAGTGCATACTCACTCGCGTCCGTGGTGACTGAGAATGGTCTGGCAAAATCGGGAAACGCGAGGACCGGTTCTCTCTGCAGTTGCCGCATACATTCCCTAACATTTTCTTCCATCTCAGGCGTGATGCAAACTGTTCGTCCCTTTTTTAACATTCCATTCAGCGGTACTAATTTCTCGGCCATCTCCGGAACGAACCGCCGATAATAATTTAGGGTTCCCAGGAGTCTCAGAATTCACTTTATATCGTTGGGGACTGCCATCCTCGCAATCGCCTCCACTTTCCGTATATCCGGTCGTACCCCCTCTGCGGATATCGTATGTCCGAGGAAATTTATTTGTCGCTGCCCCAGAATCGACTTTTCCTTGCAGAATTTCAGGCCGAACTGCCGAATGCGTTCGAATACACGCCTTAAATTCTCCACGTGTTGTGCTTCGGTCTTACTGAAAACTAGAAGGCCATCCATATACACCAGGCACATACCTTCGTCTAGACGCCGCAAGAACTCGTCCATGAGTTTCTGGAATGTTATGGGTGCGTTTTTAGTATGAGTAAACTCATAATGACCCCTTTCAAAGGTGAACGCGGTCTTACCCTGATCCCTGGGGTGCATCTGAATCTGATGATACACTGACTTTTAATCGAGCGTACTAAACACGGTTGCGTCTCCCAGCCGGTCTAAAATATCTTCTAGGCGCGGAATTGGATATTTCTCGTCTTGTGTATTTTCGTTCAGTTGCCTGAAGTCTACCACCACTCTATATTGTTCCTTGCTTTCGCCCTCCGTACTTTTCTTTTTCACTGTCCTGAAAAAGGGGCTGTTAAATGGCGACGTGCTGTTAACTATAATTCCCTGCCGCTTCAGGTTGTCAAGCTCCTCGCGGATATCTTCGTTCTTTCACATAGGTGACCCTTTCAATCTTTAACGGAATTTCGTGAAGCGTTTCCCCCCCCCCCCCACGCTCAGCGATTCTCCCTCGTGATAGAAAATATCCGTATATTCCGTCATTACGTCGCGCTTCCAGTCCCTCTTTTTCGTAATTACCCCGACACGATTCCCCTCTCTGTTCGCGATCCGTTTAACCTTATACTTCTTCCTCTCTACTCGAATTATCCATTGTCCCGCGGAACTTCGGATGCTCGCTCCTAGTTTCTCCAGCAGGTCGCAACCGATAATTCCCCCAGCAGGTCGCAACCGATAATTCCCCCATATTCTCGGGGCATGTCCTCTACGACGTGAACCATGGCAACTCCTCCCTCACCTCCCCATTTCCTTAGCCCTATCTCCACTTCTCCCATTACCTTACAAGGACCGCTCAGCGTTACCAGTTTGCATGTACATGCCCTAACCTCTGGCGTCCTCTTTCCTGTACAAAATGTTTTGATCATATTTCTACCTATTAGTGTGCACGAGCTCCCCGTATCTACCAAACATTTGCACCCTCTCACCACCTCAATAATAGGCAACCCCCCACACTCGTTCACTATGTTGTTTATTCTCTTGCGGTTGCCTCTCCTCTCACACCATCCTCATTCTTGACTTCGCTCTCTTCTTACTTCTGCTACTCTTCGTCCTTCTCCCCATCGACTGCTCCTTAATCCCGTTTCTTTCTTGTCCTCTGGTTCGCTCCCCTCCGTCTCCGATGCAGATGTCTCGGATGACCTAGGTGACTCCAAGCTTGGTCTGCTTCTCCGCCACACTCGATGAGCATTAATTTCCATGGGCTCCCCGCGGTCCGTTTCTCTACGCCGCATATAAGGGCACCGTCTTGCTATATGTCCTTCGTTCTGACACTCGAAGTAACGGGTACGCGGGCACTGAGCTACTAAGTGTCCTGTCTTGCCACATCCGTGGCATTTTCTGTCTTCTCTTCTTCAATTCTTCCTCTCCGGGCCTTGCCTTTTCTCCCTCGGTGGTCTCCTCTCTCTCCTGCTGAATTCTGCTTCCCTCTTTCCTCCCATGTCTCGACTGGGTCGGTTTCTGTCCCCTTCTGATCTTCGGTAGGACACTCTATTCCACCCTGGCTCCTGATCTTCCCATCTTGCTACCTCGTCTCGGGCGCTCGCATCAACCATTTCTTGAGCACATTCCAGAAAGGTTCTCTCTCTCGGTAACCCTTCTCTCTTACCAGTGTCACGGGCTAGCTGAACCTTCAGAATTGTCGATAGGAATGCCATCCTACCTTCAACTTCAGGGTCTCCCTCATTTTTTCCGTTATTTTATTAAACCTTGCTATCAATGTCCCGGCATATTGTCCATTATTTTGATAGGGTTTTTTCGTCTCCCTAAACATCTGGAGGATATCCTCCTCGGGTGCCCATCTAACTCCGCCGAATGCTTTCTTCAAACGGTCTTTCATGACCACCCACGCCGTGTCTTCGCCCGCTTGGATCATGTTCAGTATACTTCTTTTGATACGACATACCAAGGCCGCTCGGAGTGCGTCTGCGTCCATGGCATCTACTAGATCCTCCGCCATCTTGGCCTCTATCCCTGCCATAATCCTGTCGCCTCCTTTTAAGAAATGATTCAACTCACTTATTTCTCCGTTCAACCTTTCTAGATCAGAGACGGCTTTTCTCAAGTCTTGGGACGTCGCCGTCTTTATTTTCGTCCTCTCTAAAGCATTTGCCTCGGCTGCCGCTAGATTTGCATGGGCCGCTACCAACGTTTCTGACGGTAATGGTGGCTTCTCCGGGACAATCAATGTGGCTGGTCGTAAGATTTCCCCGTGCCCGGTCTCTTCATACGTGCTGTCAAGTTAGAGAGAAAAAAAAATAAAAAGAGAGAAAAGATCAACAAAAAAAAATTATTTTCCTGTACCTGTTTATCTAAAGGTCCCGGGTTTCGGCACCACTTATGGTCTTCTCGGCACAAAAGACAAAAAAAAAGGAAAAGGGTTAGAACAAACACTCTCAAGAGCTGATAAAACACTGACTTTATTTGCCTTCTAAGCCTCTATATATAGTATTACTATTGTTTACATTTGTACGTTTAAGATTAACCGTTATATTATGCCTCATCGTACCTTAACTTATATTTATGTTAAAACTGCACGTGCGTGCAACATGTACGTTAAAACTGCACAACAAAAATTTGATACGATTGCAATACTTTCCTTACCCAGCAACCCGCTTATGTCCTGCAGTTTCTCCAACCTACAGTGGAATGTTTCTTTTAATATAATTTGAAAAACAAATGTTTTGGTGGTAAAGCCATGTCAATATCATTTTTCAAACTCCAGATATAAAATAAAGCAGTTTCAGCATAATTTATTATCCTTTTTTATTTTAAGCGTAAAGATTGGTTCTGTAGTTTTCCCGGTTAGCGGTTACAATCGAAAATCGGCTATCCTTAATAGTATGATAATATAGCTACTGCACTGGTTCCCTTGGAAACCCATTTTATTTTAAATAGTTTTTCAAATAATTCGAAAGCTATATTTCCCGTAGCATTCACATTGCTCATTTGAAGAATAATTAAATTGTTATATTGAAATTTGCACCTAAAGTGGTATGAAGTTTTATCAAAATCGTTTGAGCCTTTTTGGCGCTACAGTTTGTAGAAACACCCTTTTTGGGCCTGTTGCGCAGCCACTATAGCGCACAGTGCTCGATTCGGTATACCGGCATCAGGAGCCGAAACTAATTTTTTCAAAATGAAATTCAGAGTGATCTGAAGGGTCCATTGTAATGAAAACAATATTCATTTACGGAGTGAAGTATATTAACAGATTTTTTTCGAACTTCAGATTTGGTTTAAGCACTGTATAAAACCTCTTTATTCAAATTTTCGGGCGAATCTAAAAAAAAAAATTTTCCATAAATTTTGCATAGGGAGCAAATTTTTTTTAAGATTAAAAAAATGGCCATATATTATGAACCGTTTAAACGATTCAAACCAAATTTGGGTCGTCAGTAAAGGTTCTTAATCTACACAATTTGCTTTATCCGTGGCGTCTCTACGTGTTTTATAACCAATGTTACAAATACCTCCTATTTTGTTTTATTTTGTTCTCGAATTTTTTCACAATGATTTTCTGAGATAATGCTATAACTGCTAATGTATACGAAAAAAGGAAACTCCCGTCTTTCTGAAGAGCCTAACAACGTCAATATCGGATAATCTGAAGAGAAGATACAGAGCTTCAAATCCAAACGTAATTTTCGTGGCTCCAAAATTTCGAGCATCTCGGAACTGAATTTTTTTTTTTTCTATCATATTTTAAATATTAATGTTTATTGGTGTGCTGAATTAAAATCTGCCATCATTTTTTGTGTAAAAAAATCTGTAAGCCTAGTTTATTTAATAATTTACAAATATTTCAAAATTTATTTGACGGAAAATCAATTATTTTTTAATGTTAATATTTTTCCTTTAATATTCTTTGAAAAACAAATGTTTTGCTGGAAAAAACATGTCGATATCACTTTTCAAACTCGAGATATAAAATAAAGCAATTTTAAGCTGTTTAATTTTTTTTCTCGACTCCTTGGACCCACATTAGATGATTTTTTTTTTTTTATTTTGTTGAGAATTTGATTATTTTTCAAATGAGCATTTGCATGATCGACGCATAATGTACCCTTCTCAAGTTATGCGAAAATAAAATCTTTCCGTCATAACTTTTGTCCTTCCCTTTCTCGGGGATGTAGAACGTGTATAGACAGTTAAAGGAGAAGACCTGAGGAAAATTTAATCAAAATCTTCTGAGCCGTTTTGGCGCAACACTTTAGGCAAGAAGGGGTTTTAGAAAATTGCGCAACCGCATTGTCGGTATCGATAGCTTTTATAAATGAATAAATTAAAATAATTGGAGGGTGTAAATTTCCTTGTTCCATCGGAATGTTTATTAAAATATAAGTTTTCTCAAGACAGTATTATTAAATTTACAGAAGGTTTTAAACATTGCTTTTGGCGTAATGATCAAATAAACTCATAATGATTTTGCTCAAATCCTTAATATCTGTGCTCAAAGATTTTTAAAAAATAAAAAAGAGAGAAATGACAATATCAAATATATCTTTCAACGAAAATAAACACACACATTTAGTAAAGAAATATTAGTAGTTCAACATCTAATAGGAATTTTAACTTTTCTCTTAATCGCTTAGGGTATGGGTTCAAAACAAAATATGTTCACAATATCATAAACACAAAGCCCGTTCAAGAATTTTTTTGTTCAGTAAAGCATTGTAGATAATAAAAACAATCATTCAAATGAGTATCATGAACGATCCAGATGTGTTCTTTTCGAGTTATAAAATAACAAAGCTAAACCAGGTTCCATACGATTATAATACTTTTTAAAAAATGTCTACAAAGTTCAATGAGCTATTTTTCCGTTAATACTGCTCCAATTTCGATGATTTTTGTTTCTTTTTGAAGTTTTTTGGAATTTTGAAAGCGATTTTTGGATTCTACGTACAGTTAGTGACAGTCATATTCGTACAGTATGTTTCTAATTATTGCACCTTTGTTTTCCTCCTTATTATAAATACATATAGTTTATATTATATATGAAATTAAAGATCTAAAAGGGATTATTAATTGTTGATTAGAAACAGAAATAATCAATGAAGAGAAGAAGTAAAATAATCTATGTATGAAAATAAAGTAACTAACTGATGCGACCTTCGTATTCGTACACTCATAATAAATAATAATAATTGTTTATTTACCTATTTTTAAAGATGTTCATGGGTCAAATTGTATTCAGTTTAACATTTCTTTCAATATTAAAGCGTCGCACTGCAAGTTTTTAAAAAAATGGGAAGAAGTAAAGACACCACAAATGAAGTTCGGGAAATAATAATAAAAAACTGGCAATGCGGTAAAAGTTATCGAGAAATAGGAAAAATAGTAAATAGAAGTCATACTACGGTGCAAAGCATCATTAAAAGGTTTATAAGTGAAAAACGAATCGTTAATAAGGCCAGAAATTCGAATAGAAGGGTGCTAAGTGAAAGTGATGAAAGATTTTAATAAAAAAACTGAGGGATAATCCAAAAATTAGTGCACCAAAATTAGCTATAGAGATGACTTCTATAATAGGGAAGAATATTACAGCAGCCACTAATCGTAGAGCACTACAAAGAAACTTGTATTACTCCAGAACTGCAAAGAAGAAACCATTTCTGAGTATAAAAAATAGAAAAAGCGACTTGAATTTGTCAATTTATACAAAAATAGACAATTTGATTTCTGGAAAAATGTTTTATTCACAGACGAGACGAAAATAAATATTTATCAATCAGATGGCAATTGCAAAATATGGAAAAAAAGAAATGAAAACCTTTCCGTATAGAACTTGCAACCAACTGTAAAATTTGGAGGTGGTTCTGTGATGCTGTGGGGGTGTTTCTCAACTGGAGGAGTTGGGAAAATTTAATTTATTGGTGGTATAATGAATGCTGAAGCATATTTGAATATTCTAAAAGAAATTTTAAAAGAATCTGTTACAAAATTAGGTACTGAAAGAACGTTTACACTTTATCAAGATATAGATCCGAAGCACAAAGCACTGAAATCAAGAGAGTGGCTTCTATATAACTGCCCAAAAGTTGTGGACCCCCCCCCCCCCCACAGTCTCCAGACATTAATCCTATCGAGAATTTATGGGCAACTTTAAAACAACATTTTAAAAAACATAAAATAAAAGCTACTGAGCTTAAAGAAAAAATACAAGAGGGATGGAGTAAGATCACACCAGAAACAACCACAATACTTGTTCAATCAATGCCGAAGAGACTTCTTGAGGAAATTAAGAGGAAAGGATATCCAACAAAATATTAGACAATTTTTTTTCTGTTAAAAATGTTAAATTATGAAGTGTACGAAAATGAAAGTTGCATAAATTAATAGTTTTGTGAACATATTATTTATTAATAGTTAATATATGTAATTTATAAATATTTATAATGTTGTCAATCGAAATAAAAACGTTTTTCTAAAATATGCTTGTTTTCATTTTCGCCTTAACTTAAAAAAATAATTGTGGAGGGGAGAACTAAATACTAAAATCATGGTGTATGAATATGACTGTCACTAACTGTATCTCTAACTGTAAAATATTGAGGAGGGGAGTAATTTTTTTTCTTGGTCGATTTCTTTTGATTTCTAATTGGCAACCATTGGTGCAAACTCTGGTTATTAATTAATTTAAAAATAATGATAGCATTTACAACAATTTAAGGTTTATTCACACACTCTTTCCAACAGTACCTCCCGCTTGTCTATCGGTCCAGTACTTCTCCTGGAGAAGGTATCTCTGTAACAGAAATAATATATAAGAAGATTTATACGGAATTTACTGAAATTTTGATTTCTTATTTGTTTTTATTTATTTATCTATTTTTAAAGAAATGTAACCTATTTGTTGATGTTGAGAGGACGGTGTCAATAGCAAAAAAAAAAAATCACATCAAAAATAATTTTATTATGCACATATTTAATATAAACCCAAAAAATATTAAAAATAGAAGTGTCAAAAGTATTTGGAAATACATAATTTTATAATAATAATTACTGTAGTAACAATATATCAATATTTGGTTGGCAAACCTGTTTGTTTAATTGCACCTTTAAGCCTTTTTGGCATTGATTTAAATAATTTAATAATGGTCAGTTGTCCGATTTTGTTCCACTCAAGAATTTATTCAGCTTTCACATATTTTCATTTTGAATATCATATTTCCTTATTCATCTTTAAAGATAGGCCCACGGATGTTCAATTAAATTCAGATCGGGAGATTGGGGAGGGGCTTCCAGAACTTTAAGCCAATTGTAAAGCAACTAAGTCCTAGTTGATAACGTCGCATGTTTAGGGTCATTGTCTTGATAAAGCTTAAAATTAGACTCAATCCCCTTTTTCTTGTACTTTCTTTTAAGTTTCTTTTGGGAATGCCAACATACTTGAATCTATCCATAATTCCGTCAATGAATAAAATATTACCTACCTCCTTCGAAGAAAAACAGTCCTGTTACTGTAGAGCCTTGTTTGAAAATACATGGTTCTGATGGGAGAATTATAGTTTGGAGGAAACCAAACACAGAATTTAAAGAAAAAAACATGCAGGTGACGACAGAACATGGAGTATCAGTGAAGGTTTGGGGCTGTTTTTCTTCGAAGGGGGTAGGTAACCTTGCATTCATAGACAACAACATATACACGTCATAATAACTATGAATTAAAACAACAAGAAATAATAAATCTCTGACAAGTTTCTTCCTAAATTATTTATTATTTCTCTTCCTATGGTGCTCTCTTCTTCATCATCAGTTTCCACTAGTGGTTAGAAGAAGCAAACATTTTTTAACAAAAAGTAGGATGTATTCTAAATTTTAAATGCTTTTTAAAACTGAAGAAGGATGCAAAGCCCATTTTCCTTAAAGTTATAGATGTTCCATTTGCGTTCCGCAATACAGTTGAAAAGGATTTGGATGAATTAATCTCCAACAACATTATTTACTAAGTAAATCATTCTGATTGGGGCTCAGCCTTGGTCCCAATTCCCAAACTCGACAATAAGGTGCGACAAGCCGTAGATTACAACGTTGCAGTCAACAAACAACTCCAGGATGTACATTATCCCATTCTACGGATTGATGAGGTTATATATAACCTTCGAGATAGTGGTGTCTTTTGTACACATGATCTTTTAAGGCCTAGCTTTATGTGCAAGTTGATAAAGAAAGTCAAAAAATCCAAACAAGGTCAACACACCGAGAAATTTTTGCCATTAAACGTCTAAGTTTTGGGATTAAATCAGTTCCTGCTGAATTTCATCTGATTTTAGATCAAATATTATCTTGTCTGAAGTGAGTGACAGCATATTTTGATGTCATCGTCTATGTACCAAGCAGAGGAGAATGTTCGGAAAATCTTGTTAGCTGACTGAATCGCCTTCGCCAGTACGATCTTCACCTGAACTGAGTTTTTCAGCACATTTAGCAAGTTTTTCAGTTCATCAATTTCCTACCTTTGGCACGTCTTCGAAAATAATAAAGTGAAGAAATGTCCTAAAAAAGTCAATGCGATAGTTCATGCTCCGCGCCCATTTGCTGTCAATGGCCTTAGAAGATGGGCTTGACAACATATTATGCTAAGTTCATTCCGAACCTCTCTTCCCTTACTTTTCCATTGCGCTGTTTGCTTTGTAAAAACCAAAAGTTCAAATGGTCGAATGCTTGTGAAAATGCATTTCATAAGTTAAAAGAAGAAATCTCAAGTGACCGAGTTCTCATGCCAATTAATCCGAACTTGCCTATACTGCTTGCCTGCAGCCCGTAGGGATTAGGGCTATCTTGTCTCATATAGTTGAAAATCACGAGAGGCCTATTGCTTTTGCCACAAGATCACTGACAATGCGGAAAGAAGTTACAGCCAACTAGACCGTGAAACAATAGCTATTGTACGAGTACATGAGGACAAAAAATTTCATCTCTATCAACATTTGGCCGAAAATTAACTGTGGTAACGGGCAATGGTGCATTAAGTCGAATTTTTCACCAGGATGCAAAGTTACCAGTACTATCTGCATCACGTCTACACCGTTACACGGCAGTTCTAAGTGGATTTGATTATATCATCAAACATAAAAAGGACGATGAAAATGTAAATGTGGATTATTTTTCACGAGCACCGGTGTCAACCAAATTATCAGATTTCAATGATGCCATAATACATCAGCAAAGCATCAATCAAATATCAACTGAAATGATATCTGCAAGGTCAATAGCAGCAGAAACTCTGAAAGATTCGGATTTAGTAAACCTTTATCAAGAGCTGAGAAATGGTGAAATTCTAAATGAGCAGTTTTCTCTATAAGATGGTGTGATTTTCAAAGGCCATCGAGTTATAATACCAAAAACTTTACAGTCTGCATTTCTTGCTGAACTGCACACAACGCTTATTAAAACATCAAAAATGAAGAGTTTGACAAGAAGGTATTGTTACTGGAGGAACATTAACCGTGAAATCGAGACATTTGTTAAAAGCTTCCAAGCCATAGCAACTTGTGATCCACCTGCTGCTCCACTTCATCCATGGGAGGAGCCTATATTAAATTTCCAGCGTGTCCATGTTGACCTGATAGAAGCAAAGTCAAAATGGCTGGAAGTTCGTCTGACAAGATATGCACCAACATCGGCAGCCACCATTGACTTCCTAAAAGATATATTTAGCGTTCACGGCCTTCCAGACATTACGGTATCTGATAACGCTTTAATATTTACGTGTTTGGAATTCAAAACATTCTGTGAATTAAATGGGATCCACCGAAAACTACTGGCCAAGAGGAAAGATAAGTCCAATTTCTCAAAAGAAAACTTGAGGAGATGCAATTGGAAAGCGGTTCATTACAGTGGAAGATTCAAAACATTTTGTTTCGATATTGAGCTACCCTACTGCGATGCGAGAAAACACCAGCTGAACAATATTCAGATCAACAGATCAGGACGAAATTAGACCTACTCAAGCCGTACAAGAGTCCAGAACCCGCAACAACAACAACAATTCCAGCAATTAACAAAGTCGATACATGCAAGTCTTGAAAAATATTTATTAGACAAGATACAGAATTACATCTTATAAAATAGTGAGCTACTGACAGTGTTAACTTACAGATAGACTATTTTATAAATTCTAGAGCTAACATGTATTATCATAAGAAAAGCGGTTAAAGGGCTAAGTTGAATGCAGCTGCAGAAGCTGAGTTAGTGCACGGTGGCCAGGAAGCAATGACATAACTTCCTGGGGCTATAAACCTATTTCATAAACATAACTTCCTGGGTCAGGTAACTCGTCTGTTTACTCAGCGATGCGATCTTGCTTAAGATCATTCAGCGTGAGGGCCCGTGTCCTAGTGCAGAATGAGCAAAGAAACATGGAAATCTGGGGTCATCACGAATAAGTACGGAAAACTGCATTATAAAGTGGGACAAGATGATGGTTTTACTATTAAGCGTCACATCGATCAGTTACGTTCCACAGAAATATTTTGTCGTGTTTCATTTCAGATCCGCCAACACAAGACTACCCAAGAAGCAGCAAGCCAGTTGAGGACATTCTCATTTCGACCCAGCCAGCCAGACACAGAGATCATTCCTATGGTCCAGCGCCTTCCCGCACATGATATACCAGCTTTAATTGCCCCATCCATCTATTGATGCAGCTTTCAAGTCCACGCTAGGAAGTTACTCGTCCAAAACGTTTACGTCGACCACAGTCTTATTTGAGCGATTATGTACAGTGATTCTCTCATGCAGTCGTGGACTTTTAGATTGTTGAACATCGGTGGAAAACCAAACAGGTGTCTTGACATAGAAGAACGCAACGGACAGTAAGGTTTTATTCTGTGCGTTGTATTGAAAACAGTAATGTTTATTTTTAATTATGTCAAATAGTTTATTTTAAGTCAATAAAGTGTCAGTTAGTTTAAGACGACCTGAGTGTATTCAGTCTAGATTACAATAATATGCGTGGGTAATGTAGCAATATATATATAACTTAACGAGTCCGGGTTAAATAACTTTTAAAAAAAGAAAGGTTTTAAATAAACACGCAACGAAAGATGGTTAATAACTGCTTTATTCAACAAGTAATCCTACTTATATACTCTTAGAGAGTTGTTTATATTACTAGTAGGATTAAGTTCTATTCTTAACTAGGTCTGGCTCTTAACTCCCCCCTCCCAGTTTCGGACACGTCCGGAAACTCAACAAAACAAAACAGAAACAAAAAAAATCACCAGCCCAGGTAAGTCATAGAACTCACTCCTGTACAATATTGATACTCCCTAAGTGCAAATTGAGAAATACATAGTTATACAATAACAAAAAAAATAGGCTACATTCAAGTGTCTTAACTTAATATCAAAAACAACAAATAAAAATTATCTGTGGCTTACTACTGGACTCTATATAATAAAAAAAAAAAAATACAAAATACAACATAGTACATTCTTTTGCATACACTAACAACATCACACACAGTTGTCCCCTGCCCGCATAGGCGAAGGCGCTCCAGACCCCAATGCATCACCTAATGGAAATTTAAGCTGTTCTATATGAACAGTTCGCCTCTTTTTGGGCTCCTCCACGGTTTCGATGGTCACGACGTTATGGTCCCAGATAACGATTACACGGAATGGACCCTCGTACCGCCGTGTCTCCTTTCCCCTATTAGACCCAATGCGGCGTGGGCTCTCTTCAATTTTAACCGCCCTATGGCATTCGCTTCCGCCGCGGCAAGATTTGCGTGTGCCTGCACTAGCGTGGGTCTCGCGGCGAGTTCCGCGGCAGCCTGTGCCAGCTAATGTGTCGGTTGAAGCGGAACGTCACTAGGTACCGTCAACGTAGCTGCCCGAAGAATTCCTTGTTGTTGTCCGGTTGGAAGTACCCCTTCTGGCATCTCGTCATTACGGTAACCAATACGGAAAAAGAAAAATTCTTCCGCTACAATACTCCGCTCGTTCCCGGGTTTCGGCACCACTTAACGAGTCTGGGTTAAATAACTTTAAAAAAAATAAAGGTTTTAAATAAAAACGCAACGAAAGATGGTTAATAACTGCTTTATTCAACAAGTAATCCTACTTATATACTCTTAGAGAGTTGTTTATATTACTAGTAGGATTAGGTTCTATTCTTAACTAGGTTAACTAGGAGTATATATATATATATATATATATACTCGTATATATATTTTGGATAAGAAAGGTCGAGCTAGTTCGGATAGGTTCGGTCATGTTCGAATCTATTATCATAAAAATATAACTTGGGATTAGAATTAAGAATTAGTGTTAATTAAGGAGCTCCGCTTCCCGTGCAGGCTAACATTGAAGTCTGCAATATTTGGTACTGCGTATAGGTCGATTTTTGCATCGATCTTTGCATTCAGTTATCGGTAACCTCTGCAGGGTCTTAAACTTCCATCCTTCTTAGAGGCAATATGCAAGGGGCTCGCCCACTGTCTGATTGACAGACGAATGCAACATCTATTCGAACTTCCGTTTAGCCGCCGCGTACCTCCCAGGATGCAACCATCGCGTCTTTGGTGTCACCGGGGCTTCATGAGCCTCGATACGATGCACGATGGAATGTAGCGGCTCCTTAACGAGAGCGGTGGGTTAGTTATACTAAGATGCTTTTGAAGAAGCTCTGTGTAACATCGCAGCTCCTGTTTCAAACCAAGTAACGAGTACGGGACTGACGGTCATAAACGACTTTGGTTTATTTCAATTGCAAGGCGCTGCGCACTTGATGGCTCTTTCTCCGAATCTATCGCGGTAAAAGCAAAGACTTCTGCCTTAATCGAGACCGCTGTGATGTCCCCGATCCCGACCCTCGGGCTTCTAATGCAGCCACCCTCTCTATTAGTCTCCCCAGAGTAGAGAGCAACTGGTCTTCTTAGTTAGTGGAACGGGGTAGCTTTACTATGGCTGCTTCTCAGATTTGAGTCTCGCCAATTTCCTCCCTTTACGGCTACCTCACTAAGTTTCTTTATTTCCTGCAGATCGTTTGCTGCCAGGGCTACATGCATCTTATTAGGGAGTCTGCACAACCAAATATACTTAATACTCGTCACCAAATATAATAATACTCGTCCCTTGTAACGAGTGTACCATCCAGCTGCTCCAGATTTCTCAGGAAACGTGATGACCGCCGATCGCCGAACTGATGTTCATCCAAAAGTCGGCGAATCCGCCAACTATAGGATTCTCCTAAACTGCGCATTATCCTCTCTTTGAGAATGCTGTAGGCATCTTCTGCCAGGGGGGTTCTCACCAGATCTATAACTTCATGAATGTCTTCGCGATTGAACTGACCTATGGTGTATTGAAACTTTATTAAGCTACTCAATGCTATGTGAGCAGGTACTCGGTAAAATGCTGAGTTTACGAAAGAGTAGATCGGCATTTAACTGAGTACCTGCTCACATAACATGCATTCTCACGTTTTATTCACTTAGAATGGTGACCAGGTACTCCGAATCAGTCCATATTTGTGGAGCACGTGTTATACTTAGAAAAATAATAATAAAAGAATTGTAAAATAATAATAAAGAAAATTAATTTCGAACGAAAATAAGTTTTAAATAAATAATAATAGAGTATTTAGGTATTTCATTGTGTAACTTATACTTATTCACATCGAACCAGAGCACCTGCTCAATTTTTTGAGGAATGAGTACGTGCTCAGTTCTATTCACTTCGCCTATTTAGTGCCGCGTATATTCATGGCGAGCTATAATTATCAGTTCTCAGTTGAACCTCTTTGACCTGTTTCTTAGCGCTCAAAATGTCACTTTCTTGTCTTTAAACCTTTAAGCCCCGTGGTCAGAAGAAGTTTTACTATCTTTAGCATCCGTGATTTTGTTTGATTGTATTTGCCCATTGAAACTTAGGTCTGGTATGTTTTTTTTGTATTTTTAGTCTTTATTATTATCATTTATTAATTATTTGTTTTTTTAAGTATCTGTAATACCCATCGCCATAAATTGATGCGTACTCTGGATTATTATTTGTGATTGCAAAGAAGTTTATAATGAATAAATGTAATATTAAGTGTCAGTATATTTATACCTTTAATATTTGGTTTATACTTTTATTAATATAATTATAAAATATTGTAATTATATTGTGTTAGTGTAAAGATGAACTTATCTCAATTTGTGAATTGTGTGGTTGCTGAAATGAAAAATATCACCTAATTTATTACCTTTTCTGTTAAAGGGTATAAAAGATGCATACTCATGTATACATGCAGTGGTAAAAATAAGTTTGTATACCTAGTTTTTCGGGTAAAAATATGTTCATTATTTATTGATCTTAAATTAACTGATGGATATGATAACAAACAGCATTCCACATCAATTTGTTCAGGTGAAGTAAATTAGAAAACCCAACAATCTAATTAACAACAAAAATTGAAAGTTTATCATGCCAGAAAAGTATTCATGCATTAATAGTTATCGTGATAATAACTTGTTAGTTTTTTCTCAGCTGACGGTTTTCTATTAATACATAATCTTTTATTTAAATACAAACAAAATGGGCCAATTCCACCAAAATAGGTTGTAAATCTAAATGATTAATTAAGTTCTACCTGCAAAGATGAATTGTTTATTTTTTTCAGCAAGGATTGAGTTATTGATATATCGGAAGAACACTGGGATTGTCTCTCTCAACCATGCAGTATATAATTAAATACTTTTTAACCGGATCAGTGAATAATAACAAACTCAAGCAGTAAATGTTTTGTCAGTGCTTAATTACGTGAAATCTAGCAAAAAGCAGCCAAAAATTCCCAATTAAGTGCTCGTGAACTTGCAGAACACATTGCATTACAATGTGGTAAAAACATTACTTCCCAAACTATGAGAAATTGGCTCCATAAAATTGCTTACACAGAATAAAATATTGTAGTTTGCCTGGGAGCTTATTCACAAACCACATTGATTCTGGTAAAACGTAATGTTTTTCAACAAAAGCAAATTCAAGAATTAAGTTGGAAGATAGGATGTTGGATGCTTGTTTGAAGGCAGAACAAACATGCTATCATTTTGTCTATTAAAATAAATGTAATGTAATTAATGTTTTTCAATAAAAGCAAATTCAAGAGTTACTTTGGATGATAGGATGTTGGAGGTTTGTTTGAACGCAGAACAAACATCCTATCATTGTGTCTATTGAACACAGTGGTTGTAAAGTCTTGGTTTGATGTCCATACGTGTGGTAGGCGAATTACATTTGTTGTTTTTCCTTTGTAGCCAACTTCATGGAGAAGATTTCTCAGTTTGGAGAGTAATAGTTTTACCACATTGTGATGCGATGTGTGCTGAAAGTTCTAAACAAGCACTTATTTGGTGATTATTGGCTGCTCGTCCTCTTTGCCTTTATAGGATAGGAAAGGACGTTTAACCCTAATAAAAAAAAAATTGTCTGCTTTTCACTAGATTTCAGGTGATTCAAGCACTGTGACAAAACGTGTTTTGCTTGTGTGTGTGTTATTTTTCACTTTACCGGTTGGTTTTAAAGTTTTTAATTATATACTGCATGGTTTTGTGAGACAGTGTTCTTTCGTTATATCGATAACTCAATCCTTGCTGAAAAAATTGAACAGTTTATCTTTGCTGGTAGAATTTAATAATTTAGATTTACAACATATTTTAATGGAATTATGTTTCAATTCTGACCATTTGTCCCGTTTTGGGTTTGTATTTGAATTAGGAATTAATTAATTAATATTAAGTAAAATTCCTTGAAGATCAGGAATTCTGCTTGAATTTTTCGTGTCGGGAAAAAATCAGAAATCATGCTTGAAAAGCAGCTAGTTATCGGGAATGCTTAGTTTTTAGTCTTATAATTCCATTTTTGCATCAAGTTTTTAAAATATTGAGAAGAAGGTTGATGTAGTTGTTCCCCTTACCATCTCTAATTCTATGAAAGCTAGTAAAA
This sequence comes from Rhaphigaster nebulosa, assembly GCA_948150685.1. Taxonomy (NCBI): domain Eukaryota; kingdom Metazoa; phylum Arthropoda; class Insecta; order Hemiptera; family Pentatomidae; genus Rhaphigaster; species Rhaphigaster nebulosa. Next base: position 180,664,280 of record OX411307.1, on the reverse strand, counting down.
GCCTCCTCCCGCTAACTTTGATCAGTCCCTCGCTCTCTAACATATACTCATTACATGTTCTGTGTCACCTTACTAGGTCTGCCTGTCGCTAAATGAAGTAGGAATGCTATGGAACGATAAAGTAATGTATTAGCCCCAAACAGCCTAGAGTTTCAATTTCAACAGATTTACAATCATCTTCTTTTAATATGGGATCTCCTTACTCTTGAGGCCGAGGGTGGAGTGAAAAGGATAAGGAATTGCCAGGATTCATTTTATTCCTATAATTATCATTATTTTGTTATGTATATTTATATTCTTTTGTTTTGTTGTGTAAAATAAGTTTGTGAATAAAATTGTAGTGAAATTTATTCCAATATGTGAATTTTGTATATCTATACTCGAAATTGTTTTTGCCTGTATTTTCTTGTTGTTTTTATTTTTGGTGATGTGTTGAGCCATCAGTGTAATAAGTTAAGTTAAAATTTTTCATTATCAAACAGGAATACAATCTTTATAATTATTATTATTCATTCTCAAGTTCGAATTGTACATTTTATCATAAGCCGACCAAATACAGCATTTTGTGGTTCCAATTTTCTTTTAAATTTAGTACAATAAATTGACGAAAAGCGCCTTTAATTTATAATGGAATAATGTTTTCGCTAGGGTACGCCGTTTAAATGTTATAGGCCAAAAACTGAAAAAAAGTCTGAAAATACGGGGGTTCCCCCATCCCTCCGCCTTGACCCACAACTTAGAACGGGGTAATCCTCGGTTACTAGGATGATGAGGATCTGACGTTAAATGAAAAGATTAAAACCATTTCTAGCTTTCCAACCAGAGTCTCAGATTAACTGGCCTATAAAGAGTTTGGAGAAGTTTATTTTATTAAGCTTTCTATGGAAGATCGAAATACTTCTTAATCATACCAATCACTGTTAGCGGTTGGTAATCTGGTGATATGAGGATGTAGTGTTTTGGATATAAGATCACAAATATATAATAAAATTGTTTGTTATATTCTGCTGCATACTTGCTCTAGCAAGTATGCAGCAGAATATATTAAATTATATATATTAATATATAATATTATGTAATAATAATATTATATATATATATATATTATATGTATAATATATATTAATATATTAAATTTCTTATTATCCTGAATTTTGTATAAAGTACCGACCAATATTCAACTCACTATCTATCTAAATTGACTTAACTGTGTTTTTATTTCTCGTATATAATATTATAAATCCTTGAATTATTCTTGAATTTTTTCATGATGTATCACTGCACACTGTAACAAGTTCTTATCATGACAAATGTTACTGTACGAATACTTTTTTTGCACGATCAATTTTTAATTTTTATTGTTTATTAGGTTGTATGGTTTTCTAATTTCCTTTATCTAAAAATTAATGTGAAATGCTGTTAATTATCATATCCATCAGTTAATTTATGTTCAGTAAATAATTAAACATATGGTACAACTACAGAGGAGCGGCGCACTATCTGAAGAGTCTAGAGACTGAATCGAGTGTCGTCTCACTCTGGGTCCATTCTTGTTAACTATGTGCCTCCTTTTTCTTATAAATTTGGTTTTATGCTCACCGCTTAAAGCTCTTTTTTTACAAGCAATTTTTCGATTGCTATGAAAATTCGTATTTAGTAGTTTTGGGGGTGCAAAAAACGAATATCAACTTTGTCTCTCCCTAAAAAAAAAAATTTTACCTCGCTTCGTTACGTCGCACAAATTTTATTCGGAGTTGCTACACCCATTGTGATTTAATTTTGTTAGATTATAGTTTGCACCTATTTATGATAGTTACTGGGTAATTTCATGTTTTTTAATTATGAACTTAATCATTTATAATCATAATGGATAATATTAACAGTATTTATTTTTGTAGAAAATTAAATTAATTATTTAAAAAATTCAATTGCGATAGTAAAGTGGTAATTTTATGGTTTTTAATTATGAACATATTCATTTACCTTATTTTTAGATAATTAATATATAATTAGATAATTAAATTAATGAAATTAATTATTGCAAATGTTTATTAATCATGGCCTTGAATTATGAAGATCATTTAAAAAAAAATATTACTTGATTAATTATTATTTAATTGTATAAAAATAAGTGAAATACTTATATTCTTATGTGAAAAAGGGGAAGATGTTAAGTACATTAAAATATAAAGTAACTTTTTTCTTTAAAAAAACAAACAAACAGTTATTTCCAAATAAGAATCAATTTGTAAACTGTGAAACAGCTTTAAGCATTGAGCATAAAACCAATTTATAAGAAAGTGCTGAAAAAGGAGGCACAAGAATGGACCCAGAGATCGCTAGTGAGACGACACTTGATTCTGTCTCTAGACTCTTCTGATAGTGCACCGCTCCTCTGTAGTTGTACCAAACATATTTTTCCTGAAAAACTAAGTGTACAAATACTTATTTTGACCACTGTACATAGAATAAATACATTATTTGTTATGTAACTCTTTTTTTTAAAGCAAGCTATTACAAAAAATTCATTACAAAAGATTTATTTTTCTGAAATATTCCAAAATACGTGTAGTTATGGTTTCTATAGCATATCTAGTTTACTTAGTGACAGGTATAACGAGCCGTGTAAGGTGAGACAGAAAATAGAACGAGTACCAGTATGTTTGAGACAGACTGACTGACAGCCAAAGTAGGAGACATTTTCTAACTTCCTTGGAATTAGAAATGGTAAGGTAAGGAGAACAACTATGACTTTAAACCTTCTCAACATTTTATAAACTTGTTGCCAAGTACTAATGGACAAACAGAGTTATCAGACCTAAAACTGAAAATTCCCGACGACTGACTGTTTTTTTAAGCATGATAACAGATTTTTCTAGACACGAAAAATTCAAGCAGAAATCCCGATCTTTCAAGGCTGCTGAACACACTGTAGTTAACTTAACCATAATGAAATGCACTTTTGTTTGGAGACATGGTTTCTAAGACTGGAAGACATATAATTTGAATTTCAAACAACACTTCAACAATATTACTTTTAACAGTTAGGTTTCTTCACATTTAGACCTCCTTATAGGTTTTTTAAAAACACCTATGTTAAAAAGAAAATTAATAGCATTGGTAGAATAAACCATTTAGTGAAATAGTTATTCTACATTCAGGAAATCTGACCTCCAATTTGGATTTAGCAGCCCTAAAAACCTCTGAGCATAATTTCAAGTGTATAGAGTCGATTTTAAACCTATTTATTACCGAATGACGATATATCGTTGTTCATAACATTTTAAAGAACCAACAACAAATAATATAAATATATAATATTCCCATTATAAAAGAACTCTATCTCAAAATAAATTAATAAGACAAAATTAATGTTAATGCTAATTCTTTGAATATTTCGTAAAATACTTTTGGTCGGCACTAAAAAGATTAAATTTTAGGTTAGCATATTAGATCCTCTAATTTAAATTATGAAAATATGATTCATATTCAACTACCTAAAAAGCCTGGAGCAGTGAATTTATAAAACAAGCAGGATTGAATTTAAATTTAGAATAATTGATGAACAGAATAATGGTATGTGATAAATACTATTAGAACCTAGTGACAGATATTAAATAAAAAAGAAATTGACTGCACACTTTTATAAAAGACTATTGATTTGGTTATTACTGTTAACACTACATAATGAAAACAAACACCAGCATATATTGCCAATAATTGGAAAATAATATAACTAAAAACAAGCACAGAATTGAAAATACACAAGTAGAGAATAATAGCTTAGCAATGAACAAACAAGTTCAGGACAATTATATTTAAACGGACAAAAATTGACACCACTATTTTATTAATTAATACAGTTGTTAAACTCATTTTATCGTAGATTAAATATTAATATTTAAACAAACATAAGTAAAATTAATACAAGAACTGGACTTACACTCAGGCTAGTTCCTGTACAACTTAATACAAATAGACTACACGTATTTTGGGATATTTCAGAAAAATAAATCATAGATTTATAATAAATAAATAAATAATAGACTGAAACCAAGATGAAAACAACTATAAAAAATCAAGGTGCCTTTTTTTTTGCATTTTCAGGTCCGATCTTTGGTCTTTTCAAAGAAACAATAATTCAAAAATAAGGTTTTGAGCGCGGTATGACTATATCAGGTGCCATTGTGCGATGGTTCGAACCCTAATACAACTCCAAGTTTCAATTTCAACTGGTTTACACACGTTTTCCTATCATAAGTTCGCCAGTTTGTCCCTTGCCCTTGAGGCAGAGGGCGGTGTGACAATGATAAGGGATTATCATGATTTATTTTATTTCCATTATTATGAGTATGAGTAATAATATTATTCATATGCATGACGTTTTGAATCTTAGGAAAGACATAAACCAAGCAAAATAAAATGAAAAATATTCTCGTTCAGTTATAAATACATCTAACAATATTACTCATTTTTAATTCTATTTACAGTGAAACCTCTCTCCAACGGGCACATCTTCCTACAGATAATTTTTAAATGTCCTGGCCTGAAAATATATATCGACACTGTTTTTATAATTACCGCTCACAGTTTATCGAGAAAAAAAAATTTGAAATGGTCTAAAAATCTACTATTGATGAAGTCGCTATAAATAATAAAATTTAAAAAAAGGTATATTGTTATTTGGTGAAAAAGAGTTTCATGTGTTTTCTGTATAGTTCGCTTAATGGTGCTTACGCCTTCTTAAAAAATGAGGTCGATATGTATGGGGTCATTTTATTATTTTTCTTATATTTATTTGTTTACGCTATAATTAATCACTCCCAACATCTGATAGTCTCAAAATACGTTTCCATGGTTATATGGAATTATATACAATAAATTATGAGATAATCAAATATATATTTTGTTTTGTTTTGTAAAATAAGTTTGTGGATGAAATTGAGGTGAAATTTATTCCAATTAGTGAATATTATTTATTTGCATTTGAAATTATTGTTTCTATGCCGTATTTTCTAATTGTTTTAATTCTTTGCGATGCATTGAGCCCTCAGTGTAAGAAGTTAAATTTTAAGACAATTTTTCATTATCAGAGGTACAACCTTTATAATTATTCAAATTCATTCTCAAGTCCTAATTGTACATTTTATAAGGAGACGACCAAATTGCATTTTATCGTTCCGATTTTGTTTTAAATTTAATCCGATGAATTGGCAAAAAGCGCCTTTAATTTTACAGTTCACAGCCTTGAATTATGCTTGAATTTTTTCATGCCTTATCGCTGGACACCCTGTAACTATGACCTAGTTTAGAATGTGGCATTTAGTACTCAAATCCAAGCACTCAGGTACTTGGACATAATATAATTTCTGTGATACATATATAGTGAAGCTCAACTAACTTCATGGTCCTAAAATCCGTTGTCAGATTTTATCAAGTATCTCATTCCTGTGCGGCTCATCCATATTTGATGCTGATGCTGCTGACATTTCCTACCATACAGTCTGGCCACCTACTTTATGTTATTTGATTTTAAAATTTAGTTTTGACCATCATATTATTAATCAAAATATTATTTGTACAATAGCACATGTGTCAGTTTTGACTTAAGTGTTTCCCGAGAGGAAAATTGAGTCCAGGGGCCATTTATTTGTTTGTGAATGGGTGATGACAGGCCGAGCGTTCCGAACCACTTGGCAGTTTTAAAACTCATTTGGTTAGTGGTTCAGACAACCTCCCGAGTCGGTTTTCTTAATGCATACATTATCACATACCCTACTGTTTGTAAACAAAGTATTGGCTTTATTCTTTGTTTCCTCTAATTCTTCTAAAAAAACAAGTAACCACATTATTATCGGATTTATCAATACATATGTTGAGAAAATATTTTTAAAACTAATCACTGAAGATATTTGCTCTCGCAATCAATAACTAGAAATGGTTTTCTTTTCTCGAGATATTTCTGTAGTTGTAAAGTAATAAATTATTATTGGCTTCATTGTTATTGTTTTTTTCATGGAGGGTGAGATTTGTCCTTTTGGCAGTTTCACACTTTTAAAAAGTAAGAAACAAAACAACAAAGAAAACTATTTCTTGTCATTGATTATAACTGAAAAATATCTTGGAATATAGTTGCAAAAATGTTTTTTCAAGACAATTTTTGATAAATCCGATTACAACTTAGAGTAAAGGCGGTACAACTATAGAGGAGCGGCGCACTATCAGAAGAGTCTAGAGACTGAATCGAGTGTCGTCTCACTAGCGATCTCTGGGTCCATTCTTGTTAACTACGTGCCCCTTTTTTCCACACTTTCTTATAAATTTGGTTATATGCTCACCGCTTAAAGCTGTTTTTTTACAAGCAATTCTTCGATTGCTATGAAAATTCGTATTTAGTTGTTTTGGGAGGTGCAAAAAACGAATATGAACTTTGTCTCTCGCTAAAAACATATTTTACCCCGCTTTGTTACGTTGCCACAAATTTTATTCCCAGTTGTTACACCCATTGTGATTTAATTTTGTTAGATTCTAGTTTGCACCTATTTGTGATAGTTAATGAGTAATTTCATGTTTTTTAATTATGAATTTAATCATTTATAATCATAATGGATAATAGTAGCAGTATTTATTTTTGTAGAAAATTAAATCAATTATATAAAAAATTCAATTGCGATAGTAAAGTGGTAATTTTATGGTTTTTAATTATGGACATATTTATTTACCTTATTTTTAGATAGTTAAATTAGAACTAAATTAATGAAATTACTTATTACAAATGTTTATTAATCATGGCCTTGAATTTTGAAGATCATTTAAAAAAAACATTACTTGATTAACTATTATTTAATTGTATAAAAATAAGTGAAATACTTTTATTCTTATGTGAAAAAGGGGAAGATGTTAAGTAAATTAAAATAAAAAGTAACTTTTTTATTTAAAAAAACAAACAAACAGTTATACCCAAATAAGAATCAATCTGCAAACTGTGAAACAGCTTTAAACGGTGAGCATAAAACCAAATTTATAAGAAAGTGCTGAAAAAGGAGGCACGTAGTAAACAAGAATGGCATTAGAGATCGCTAGTGGGACGACACTCGATTCAGTCTCTAGACTCTTCTAGTATTGCGCCGCTCCTCTGTAGTTGTACCGTAAAGGCACCTGTAGTAGACAATTTAAGACATTATCTCCACTTAATGTTTTTTAGAGAACTAAATATATACTAGAAAATTATTTTGAATGTTCCGAAGGACTAACCAGCTAATAACAGAAATAATATGGTATTTAAAAACAAAGAAAAAAGAAATAGTTAAAATTTTAAAACAGAAAATTGAAATTTTTTTGAATCTCACAAGGGGAGTTTATGATGTGTCCGTCATCGATTTTGATAAAAAAATTTTGGGTGATTCTATATTGAAAAAAAGTAGACCCATAGGCTTATTTAGATTTTTACACAAAAAATGATGGCAGATTTGGATTCAGCTCATCAAAAAATCTCACAATGGGAGTGCACGGTGTGTCCATCGCCGATTTTGATCAACATTTTTGATGATTCTACATCGATAAAAAGTTGACCCATATCCTTCAGTTTTATCTAATGGGCCTTAGGAGCTGAGAAAAAATAAATAAAACATGCTGAAAATGCTTTATTTTATATCTCGTGTTTGGAGAATGATATCGACAAGATTTTTTTCAGATAAACATTTGTTTATTAGAGTATATTAAAGGAAAAATTCAAACATTAACAAATAATTGATTTGTGGTCAAATAAATTTTAAAATGTGTTTAAATTATTAAGTAAATTAGCCTCATAGATTTTTTCATACCAAAAATGATTGCAAATTTGGATTCAGCACATCAGTAAACCTTAATGTTGAAAAAATCATCGAAAACAAATAGCATTGTTCTCAAGCACGTAGGAACATCACTGTTAAAGGAAATAGCGTCGAATATTTGAATATACGGGTTTTTCAAAGTGCTAAAACCAAATCTGATGCCAGTTTTGAATAAAAAAATTCTGTTATTATACTTCACTCCATAAAGAATACTGTTATTACATACAAGTCAATATTACATACTGTATAATTTTATTACATACTGTCAATTCTTAAGGTCCCACTAAAATTCAATTATTTCGTTTTAAAAAATTGGATCACTAAACTTTACGAATAATGTGTTTATATATATATATATATTTTTTTTTCCAGCATATATGAACCGCGGCCTATTAAGGCCTATTGTTTTTATGTGTTTATATTACTCAAAATAATAATAAGTAATATTAAATATCCAAGGTATGTCTGAGCAAGGCTGGATTCGCAATCATGTACATATCATAATATAAAAACATTGTTTGTGATCAGAAATAGTAATTATAACACTTTTACACCACCACCACCGCTATAAACATTATCGCAGTAAAAAAAAATATATGTCTATCCTATTATAGTACTGATCTACATTACAAATAACTCAATAAACATGCCAGAACGCTCCAAAATTTAATTATTTCATTTTTAAAAAATCAGTCTCTGATATTTATTTAATATTACTTTTTCTTATTTTTTTGTCTACTATAATATTTATAGCAATGTTATAAAAGTGTAATATTTACTATTTTTTTATCACAAATATTGTTTTTATATTATGATATGTACATGGATGAGAACTTTTTAGGCCGTATTTATGTGTAATATAAAAACATTTTTCATGATCCAGAAATATTAAATTTTAGTGATCCAATTTTTTAAAACAGAATAATTAAATTGTAGTGCTTCCTGAAGGGTGTATTGTTTTGTATGTAATGATAACGGTATTCTTTATGGAGTAAAGTATATTAACAGAATTTTTTTATTCAAAAAGTCAGATTTGTTCAGGTCAGGTGTCAGATTTGGTTTTAGCACTTCGAAAAACTCCTATATTGCAATGTTTGAGCAAATCTAGAAATAAAAATTTTTGACCGAAAAATCTGGCCAACCCTTCAAATTTTTTTTAAGATTCAAATAATCGCTCATAAATCAGGAACCCTTCAAACGATTCAAACCATATTTGGGGCATCAGTTAAGGCCCTTAAACTCCGCAATTTGCTTTTACTGTGGTGTTTCTACATATTTTAGAAACATTATCCGTAAAAAACTTGAATTTTGTTTTTAAAAGGTAATGTATTTTTTTAACACAGACCTTCTAAGATAATGCAATATTTTTTTATATGTATGGAAAGAAGAAACTCCCCTCCTTTGAACGAGTTTAAGAAAGTCGATATCTTTATATTTTTACTTTAATGTACTTTGAAAAGCAAATGTCTACTTTTTTTCAATGTAGAATCACCCAAAAAATGTTGATTAAAATCGGCGACAGACACATTGTGTTACTCCCCTTGTCAGTAGTAGACACTAAAATCCCAATAGTAAGGACAGTAAGGACCCAGTAGTGAAAACAAGAAGTTAACTATTTATTTCTTATTCTACCTAGCTACCTATTGAGGAAAATGAGTTTTTTTTTTTTTTATGAAATAATTGTCATTAATCTGATTTAAACTAAATTATAAAGACCTCCTTACAATTTCCTTTTCCAATTGAAACATAACTTGTTGCATTTCATTTTTAACCTTACCTGACTTGAATTAATCCTATTTTATTTCTCTTTTTTATTTAAAAAATAATTATTTTATTTTCAATGACTTTTGAAATAATTTTGGCATACACTTCCAATATTTTTTTTTCCGTTTATTAGATAATTGATGTTGAGTGCTAATTTCTACTGGTTTTCAATTTTTTTAAAAGAAAATTGTTTGTTTATTTTTAAATGTTTATTATTCTCATTTTTTTAGAAGAGAGGTATGGTATGGATTTCATTGATTTGGTGATCGTTCATTAGGTTTACGAAGTTGCTAATGTCGAATTTACTATCGAAAAATACGGGCACGAGCATTTCTAATTAATTATTAGTTTACAAAATTTCTCAGTATAGGTATCGTTATTAGGTTTTCAAGGGTACTATTTCCAAATTTACTATAGGATAGAAGCTCGAAAATATAGTCCTTAAAAACTTAATAAATGAAATCTATACTACATAAAATATCAACTGTAATAGTAATTCGAAATGAATCGAAAACCCAATTCAAAAAATGGAATCAGAATTCTCGAAAACCTAATAAGCGATCCTTATATTAAAGAAAACTTCAGCAGTAATGGTAAATCAAAATGCAAATTTGCAAAAATTTCACAGGGCTTGACCCTCTGTAGGAACGTCGTAAGTTTTAGCTTAAAATGTAACTTGACCTATTTTGTAGGTAATCTTAAGCTGGACATTTTTTGTTTATAACTTTTTTGGTTAAAATGCATATTTCCTGAAAAAAAAAAAAATCATTTCTTCACAGTTTGTTTTTACTAAAACCATAACAAAGCTACCAATTTTGATTTCTGGATCATCATATTTGTAATTATGCATAAAAAAAACTGAAGAAAATGACTCCCTGCTCGACTTTTACGCCAAAGTGAGCCAATTACTTAAAAATCTAGCTCTGGACTACCTGCAGTAGATACGGTGAGGATCTGCACAGCCTACAACAGAAGCTCATAACTAATCTTCCGTTTTTTTATAATATCGTATTTTTCTTTTTATGATCAGCCCATGTAACCGAAAATTAATATTTTTGCATAATCGTTTTTTATATACTTGTGGCCAAATGGCTATAAGCGAGTTTTTTAAGTAATTAATTCGCTAGATATTTTTCCAAAATAATTAATTAAAACAAGTATGAACCAATTTGCTTAAATTAAAATCTTGACAACAAATCTGTTTACACATTGAAAATTTATGGTTACGTTCATAAATGGGGCCACATGTTAGATGGCTCCTAAAGTGCTGCGATCTCTTAAAAAAAATTTTACTAAAATTCGGTGCATTTAACCTTAATAAAAAATTTAGTAAATACAATCTTAAATTGGTTCACAATGGAAACAGTGGGCGGTATAGATGTATGCTGGTTTTCCATTCAGCTTCTTGGTATATTGATTTTAATTAGGGTGTATCTTACTTTTGGATGTTTTCCTGTGTTGGTTCTCTCAATTCTTCCTTCACTCCTTCTCTCTGTCTGGCCTTGGTCTTGATTTACTGACTCATAGCGAGATTATTATAACAAAATAGATATGACAGGTTCTTAGCTCAGAAAGTGGATACAAATGCTTAATTCTGACACATGTACTCTGCCTTCTAGTTCTCATGACTAGCCCAGAGATAACAGCGGGGTCAGTTATCTTGGATTTAATAATAGTTTATTATAATAAATTTTGTTTCCTTTACAATAAGTTTTTACTGCTAAGTCTTTAGCTATTTTCGTTCTTATAGATTTTTTAAAATTTGTACAATGCTAGTAAATATGCTTTTAGCTGTATACATAATAAATGAACAGTTCTGTGTGATTTGATACTGAAAAAATATGACTTTTTAATGTTTTTAAAAATATAATTGTGCAATTTTAAACTCTCATTTCCAGATGGCTGACTCAGACTTTGTTGTGGATGGTAATCAGGCTGTCGAATTCAAGCTGGGTAATGTTTTTTGTTATGTATAGTTAGTTATTCATGTCTTTATTTTCTAATGATTATTTTAATTTATTTTTCATTAATGTCTGTATGAATGATCCCCTTTTAATAGATTTTTGTCTATTATGATTTCAGAATATGTGGAATATCGGTTGTAAATTTCACAATTTTAGAATCTGAAATAATAGTGAATTTTTAAGTTATATTGAAGCGAAATTGCTGATTTTGGAACTTATTACAAATTTTTTCTGTAATTGATTACAAAAAATGATTCACTACACTATTTATAAATCTCACTTTATCATTTGTTATAATTGCAACTAAAATGTTTTTTCTATAGATAATAGTGTTGAATTTCTTGAAGAGTACAACGATAGTTAATAATACAATAAAAGCAATAATATAAAAAATTGTTGAAATTATATAAAATAATTTTTTTCTTGGCTTCTAGGGCTCTTTGTCAAGAACCCTCGGACACTTGTCCAATATTTTTCGACCTAGTATTTTTAAAAAAAGTTTCATTGAAATCGGTGATGTCATGTCCATAGCCTCCTCTTGTAAGTCCTGTAATAGATTCCTGTTGCTGTATTTTTTTCAGAAATAAAATTCTGACTAATTAGCTGGAGATGCAGAAATCTTGCTTTAACTTATTAGCCTAGATATTACTTACTTCAATTGTGAACAAAGCAGTTACTGAACCTGAAGGTACAGAATACTTCGTTCTAAAATTGATTATGAAAAAAACTGTAATGGCTGAATGAAATGGTTTTTTTTTCAAAGAGTACAGAATAACACGAGAGGCCTTCAGGGGGATGGTTGTGGGCTCACTACCCCCATCCTCATCACATACAGAGCTTAACATATTTCTATCCTTAGATGCGATCTGTTTTTATTGCAATTAGGAGTGCATTTACAGAATATAATTTTTTAGAATTTCAAAACTAGATGAGGAAAACAATTATAAGTAGTGGTTAATTGAAAGCACAGGTAAAATTTACTTTTCTGTAATAATAATAACACGCCAGAGATTTAATCAAAAATATTAAAAAATAAATTGTGACACAAAATAAATAAAATCATTCATTTTAAAGGACAATACATTTTTATTACCAGTAAGTGTGATTAGTTTATTTGATTAATTTAATAATAATAAGGCGTAAGGAGGTGGCGTCCCCATCGTCCGGTCATTGCACCACAAACAGCTACTGGTTCTCCAGGTTGGGGGAGTATTTACATGAACATGCACACAGGGTACCCTAGATACAGCACACTGCAACACCCCTCTCTACAGACAAAGGTCACTTAAAGTACATAGCCCCAGGGCCACTTTCCCTGTGTAGCTGCCATGGAAGGGGGGTACCTCAAGGTACTCTAAGTAGTCAGCCTCTCCACCTGACTCGGGGGTAGAGGGCTGATAACCCGCTCCCCTTAAAGCAAACTATTACAAAACCTGCGCAGAGAACAGCCGGACTGACACAATGGAAACTAGACCAGCTCATATCTCGAGTCTAATGGACTGTCGTGTTTTCCGAGACGCTAACTCAGATTCGGACTAATTTCTTGCTGTTGCTAGAATAAGGGCCAGAATCTCCGTGGTTAAGAAACTCCAAGGGGGGTGTGTCAAAGAAAGTGCGTATTAGCAAGCTGAAGGACCCAGGCGGATGAGATTCTCCGCAAGCATGGATGAGAGAGTAAAGATGCTCGGAGATCCTGAAAATCTTAATGATCATTGGAATGGATGTAAAGATATGATGGCGAGTGTGACCCAGGAAGAACTTACAAGGAGTGCGTCATGGTTTTGAAGTTAATGAGGAAAAGAATCAGGCTTACAGACTTATGGTCTAACGATGCCACAATAGGTGAGTGGTTGCGAAATACTGCACAAAGAGAAGTGAGGAAAAATGCTTTTTAAGGTGGAATAAAGGAGCCTCGGAAAACCAGAAGCTGGAGGAAATAAAGAGCATGAGAAATCTGAATGAGGTAAGAAAGTTCTTCCAGCAAGTGAATACTGGCTTGCAGTTTGTTTGTTTGCAACCCTTCAAGCCAAGAGTTAACGCCTGTAAAGACCAGTATGGGAATCTGCTGATGAAAAAAAATGAGGTGCTGAATAGATGGAAGGACCCCTTCAGCTCGCTACTAGGAGGGGACGAGGCAGAGGATAGGGATTATCAAGAAATTCCACTAGAGTTGGAGCCACCTGATTTTGAAGAAGTACAGGATCTCTTGTCCTTAAGTAATAACAAAGCCCCTGGTCCCGAGGGACTACTTGCAGAGATATTTAAATATGGCGGTGATGAGCTGACCAAGTATATGTACGACATTATCATGAAGGTGTGGGAGCTTGAAGAAATTCCAGATGGGTGGAAAGGTAGTATATTATTCCCTCTACACAAAAAATGAGATGTCCTTGAATGTCAAAAGTATTGAGGAATCTTCCTACTTCCATGCACATATAAAATCTTCTCGGGAATATTATCCAAGAGGCTGATACCGTTTACAGAACTTGAGATTGGCGCATATCAAGCAGGCTTTATCAGGGGAAAATCCACTATAGACCAAATTTTCTTAATTATGACCTCACTAGAAAGAGTGAGGGAGCGTAAGATACAAACACACCACCTCTTCATTGACTTCCAGGATGCGTATGATAGCATCTATGGAGATGAATTCTATAAGGTCTTGAATTGGGCTTCCCTCAAAAAATACTAAGATTAACTTGGATGATAATGAGGAAAGTGAATTGCCAAGTCCACCTGGACTTGCACCTGCAAGGAGATGTGTCTGAAAGCTTCCAGACCCATAAGGGACTATGACAGGGGGACTGCCTTGGTGTCTGTTGTTCAACTTGGCTCTGGAAGGTGCCATCAGAAGGTCGAGGATCCAGGTGGGAGGCACCATTTTCAATAGAGGAGCACAGATCCTGGAATTCGCTGATGACCTAGACATCGTTGGAAGAAGTCTTCCTGTAGTAAAAGAAGCATCTATTGACCTCCAGAGAGAGGCAGCTAAGGTCGTGCTGGTCATAAATGAGGGGAAGATAAAGTATATGAGGACGGACCCTCAAGGTAGAGGAGACCACCCCCCAGAGATCAAAGTAGGGGGGTAGTGCTGTTGAGTGGGTGGACGAGTTTGTATACCTTGGAACGCAAGTGAACTCCGACAATGACATAAAGCCAGAAATCCAAAGGAGGATTTTAGCCACCAACAGAATGCTTAAATGCTTCCGCAGTCGAATCACAAGAACCACTAAGCTCTTGCCTGTTTTAAGACCTTAATCCGGCCGGTACTTGCGTATTGCTCTGAAAGCTGGATAATTCCGAAGGCCCAGGAGCAAGCCCTCCTATGTTTTGAAAGATGAATTTTAAGAAGGATCTTTGGTGCAGTATAAAAATGGAGTCAGCGCAGCAATACAGAGGTCAAAGAGATGTATGCCGTAGCTGAGATTGTGAAGTTTATCAGGATCGGACGGCTGAGATGGGCTGGACATATCACAAGGATG
This sequence comes from Rhaphigaster nebulosa, assembly GCA_948150685.1. Lineage (NCBI taxonomy): Eukaryota > Metazoa > Arthropoda > Insecta > Hemiptera > Pentatomidae > Rhaphigaster > Rhaphigaster nebulosa. The sequence continues at coordinate 180,649,238 of OX411307.1, read as the reverse complement.
AGACCTGATGAAACACCCCGGAAGCTTCTTGAAGAACAGCTGTATGGAACAAGAAGAGTTGGCAGACCCGGGTTGAGATGGGCTGATGGTGTAGCAGTTGTCGCACGATTCCTCTTCAACATCTGAAATTGGTGCGAAGCAGCACAGAACAGAGAAGAATGACGGACGAAGCTGTAGGTGGCCCTGACTTTTCGAGAATTGTAGTGCCTGCGAGGAATGAGGAATTTAATAATAATAGGTAATACATAACAAATCAGTAGAAATAATAATTTTAAATCAATTTTTAAACAACAGAATAGTTTCTTGTATCACTTGTAGTCACTATAACAGTTTAGATTTTTGTTTTTTAATTATAGTAGACAAAATCTACTTCATCTGCTTGAAAGCCCTTTGAGCTGTTGATGAATCTGTTTTTTGTTAGAGATATTTGGAATAAATAAGGCTGTTAAATCCTATTGAGCCGAGGGATGAGTGTGGACAATGAGAATGGGGATAGTGGGCCCACTTATTTTATACTGGGAAAGCTTCTCTTTGTTATTCTGTTCTCAGGTTTTTTTTTTATGATTGAGAATAAAAGTTTTAGAAAAAGCATACAAGATAATTATTCCAGTTTGTCTGTCCCATTTGGAATACACCAGCTGAAATTAAATGTTATAATCCGACACCCCAGCAAGGTTAGCTGTAGTTCTTCAATAGTGAATAATAGTTGTTATAAATTGCAGTAAATACTTACATTTTTATTATAAGGATATAATTATGCAATTATTTAAAAAGAAGGTATGTTAAGGTATTTAGAACCTACCAACTAAAGAATTCACTAGTAATGTAATGTTATTTAGGTGAACAATGAAATAATGCCAATTTGCAGGAATTAAATAAATAATTTTATTGGTTTTACATAACTTCTCTTTTATAATATTAGAATGTACGTATGCTCGTTTTAGTTATGCCAGTTTTGGAACTGGGATTGGCACAAATTGAATTGACAGTTGTTGCTCATAATTTAGAATTTATAACCATATAACCAAAGAAATTTTAACTGTGTTAATGTATAAATATTTCATGGCATAACTAATCCAGAAACTTTTGTTACTAGAATGGAAGTATTAGTTTTGTTAGTTTTGTTTTATTAGTAGGTAACACCTTGATGCCTGTTCACTTTTCTTCTAGCATAGTTAAAATTCATGTTTTTATATTATTTTATTATTAAATTTGTTTAATTTATTGTCTTTTATCTTCTCTTTACATTTTAGTTATATCTTTAATACATATTGAATGATCTCTCAGTCTTTCCTTGTAAAATCCTTGATCATCTTTATGTTCCAAATAATTTTTATATTACCCTTTGTATGCCTAAAATTAACGTTAATTTCATACTCTTATATTTTAATAAATTGTTTATAATATTTATCTGTGAATTTATTGATAACTTTGTATTATGATTCTTTTTGCCCTTTCACAGTTAAAAATGGAGATGATTTGCATGATAACTCGCAGATCTTCAGACCACAAATGTGTCATCAGATATTTGGTGATGAGTAAGTTATTCATTGATCGAAAATTAGATTTATTATGTATTTTCATTACCATATTTTATTATATGTGTCAGGATATTTTTAGTAAACCATATTTGGATAAAGGCACCAGTAGTAGACACTTTAAGACAGAATCTCCATTTAATGTTTTTTAGAGAACTAAATATATACTAGAAAATCATTTTGACAGTTCCGAAGGATTTACTGGCCAGAGGTAGACTTTCGCTGGTACTGCCCGCGGTTGTGACGCAGAACTAGCCAATCGTATTACGTCATTTCTGGACTGCCGGGCAGTACCAGCGAAATATGTCTACCTATTCAGTCAAAGTAGTAGTAATCTGCCTGCAAACTTTGCCGGCCGCAACCACGGGCAGTACCAGCGAAAGTTTACCTTAATAACTATTTTTAAACAGAAAATTGAAAATGGTTTTTAACCCCAATAGTAGACACTAAAAATCTTTCTAAAGTTCTTGTTCAGCCCCGAGTATTTTTAATTAATCCTTAGTTTACAAAATTCTTCCGTATATGTATCGTTTTTTAGATTTTGAAGGACTCTATTTCCGAATTTACTATCGGATTTTCGATTACGCATATGCATTTCGATTTACTGTTACTGTGGTGTTTTCTATGATATAGGTATCGTTTATTAGGTTTTTAATGGATATGTTTTTTCATTTACAGTCGTATTTTCAATTGCGCATGCGCATTTTGCTTTTTCGTTACTGTTGAAGTTTTCTTTGATAGAGGGATTGTTTATAAGATTTTCAGTGGTTCTGATTCCATTTTTTTAATTGAATTTTTTTATTGAGCAAGTGCATTTTGAATTACCATTAGTTGATATTTTTTGGTATAGGCATCATTAATTAAGCTTTCAAGGATGATATTTTCGAATTTACATCTGTTATTTGATCGCTCATCCTCTTTTTGATTTTCCGTCTGTGTGAAGTTTTCTTTGATTCAGGGATCATTTGTTAGGCTTTTCAAGTTTTTTAAATTGGGTTTTTATTGAGCATTTGCATTTCGAATTACCATTACAGTTGACATTTTATTGTATAAATGGTTTATTAGGTTTTTAAGGATGATATACGCAAAAATGTCAAATGTAATATTAATTCGAAAAGCGAGCATGCTCGTTAAAAAAATCCTATGCAAAAAACGGTGTCAGTACCCTCGAAAAGCTAATGAACGATCCGTTTATTGAAGAAAACAGTAAAAGTTAAATTGGAATTGGAAAGGGTTACAATTGAAATGGAAAAGGTGACAGTTGATTTAGAAATGATATATACCGAATAATTGTAATGAAAAAGGTTACTATTGACTTGGAAATGGTGTATTCTTATTATCAATATTAAGAGAGAAAGAGAGGGGAGGAAGGGAGTGAGGGGGGAGAGAGAGAGTAAGGGGGATTGAGAAGACTCCTACTCGATTGACAACTGTAAAGTGTGCTTCCACAACACCAAAAATATTTTATTGGGATTCAGCTTTGGTGCTTTTTGCTCGTGATTATTTTAATCTAAACTTTATATTTTCTGTCAATGTTTAGTTCCTAATCACTGTCAAAGATAAAAAGAAGTTTTAAAATATCTATATTTTTTTTGTGGTACTGTTTATATTATTAGGTTAATAAAAAAATATTTTTTAGGGAATCAATACATGGATTTAAAAATCTTAGTATCAAGCTTTACTATAAGGCAGACTCTCTGCAAGTTTATTGCGGATTTGATTATGAGGCTAAACTGCCTGAGATTGAGGTCAGTATATTATTTATTTATAAACCTAAACCTATTAGTTTATTTTCTGCTTAAGTAAGTTTATCAGTTATAGGCCAACAACTTAAGGGAAAATCTTATAGTAAGCATGAGCCTAAAAATAACCTTTGCTATTGAAATAAAAATCAACGTATGAATTAGTGCATGCAATGGAAAACATGTAAAACAAATCGAAATGTTTAAAAAAAAATTCAAGATGTTTGATTTGAATAGGTTGTTGTCTGAAGCTGTTTCTACTTCAAACACTTTTCATACCTTGAACGTTACCTCCCGGTGTAGGTTCCACCCACAAGTTCTCCCTTAAGTAGTTGGCCTATAACTAATTGCCTCTCTTGCCTCTGATGTTCCTTTAGTAGACAAAATAAATTCAGCAGTCAGGTTATGATTTACCTCTTTTATCTTTAATTCTTCCCTAAATTTATTTTTTAATTCCTTACCTATCTCTATTCTTGAAGACTCTTCCTTTAATCATCAGTTTTTTTTCGTCCTCTTCAAATATTAATAATCCTTTATAAATTTAAAAATTGTTTTATAAAACTTTTTGGTGGTAAAGTTTTAAAAAACAATTTATATATATATATATATATATATATATATATATATATATATATATATATATATATATATATATAATGATGGTCGGGGTGGCCGAGCGGGTTAGCGCACTTGCAAAAGTGCTTCTACTCACAAACACAAAGGTTGTGAGTTCGAATCCCGGCACTGGCACTACTTTAATTTAATTAAAGTAATAATTCAAGAAATTTATCACCCCTCCCCCAAGGTATGTGAGGCCCGTGTACCTTAATTGTGAATCGCGTTGTGGTTTTCCAGGACATAAAATAGCCGCCCGGAGGTTTGGTCCATGGACGGTCTGCCTCGGGGAAAGAAATATAGGTCCTCGTGCGCCTGCTGACTCTGAACAGCCATAATCCGTGGATCTAAACCAATTTGTCACTGTCCTTGAACCCGAGTGAGTCGGTGGGAAGCGACACTGCTGAAGGGACCAGTTGGAGCAATGGGCAGCCTGCCGCTGCACCATGGGACCCATGGTTCGCAGCAACGTGAGGTTGGGTGACCCCCTTCAGGCTGTCTGTGCTCCCGCAAGCAATAAATGTCTGTAAAGAACACCACATCGCGCGGCCAAAGATCTACAAGGTCTATAGAGCCAACCGAAAAAAAAAAAAATTAAAATATATATATATATATATATATATATATATATATATATACAGTCGACTCTCGATAATTTGAAACTCAAGGGACCAGAGAAAAACTTCAAATTACCAAGAGTTCAAAATAACAGGAGTTTAAATAACCAAGATGGAGGGAAGAATAAAATCAAGTAAACAAGAGTTTGATCAAAATTCGTGATTTATTATTTTCAACATTTGTACAATTAGTTCGTCAATCCATTGAGAACAAATGGAAATATCCACGTTAGCGCTCGCTCTGCAATTTTTTTAAAATATGATACCATGTCGATTTTTGAAATTTGAGAGCCAACCCTCACTTGCTGCAAATCCTTTAATTCCATGAGACTGCGCAAAAGACTTGGCTTTTTCCTTCAACCTGAAACCGCCGACGGGAACGTTTTGTCCTCTACAGTGATGAATCCAGTTAATCAAGCACTCTTCAAGACTGGGAAATTCATCCTGACATGACCCTTTTCTACTCGCAATTAAGGCACATCCGGTGATGCGATCCTTGTTCTTTAAAATCATCGACAATGTCGATGGTAAAATTCCAAACTGTTTAGCGACATCTTTTTTTAATTGTCCATCCTCCACAGCTTGTATAATACGCTTTTTTTCATTTATGGAAAGACACTTGTTCTTTCTTGAATTCATTTTAATAACACAAATCACATTAACATTTCAGAACAGAGAAAGACTCATTTTAACGTTTGAAGGTAGACTGCGAACTGCAAACTCATTTATGTAAACAATCCGAGGGTCTGTGCATGTATGTAAACAAAGGACAGGTCTGTGCATGGTAAACACTTCAAATTATTGCATGTTGGCGGGCAAGATACTGTGCCTTCAACTTCAAATTACCGAGGGGACCAATTTATACTTATTTTTTTCAATTTATCGAGTATTTTTCAAGGGACCGAGAAAAAATTTCAAATCATCAAGAGATTCAAATTAGCGAGAGTCGACTGTATATATATATATATATATATATATATATGTAGATATAGATAAATAGAGAAATTTAATTCTGTGACAAAGTCCGTCTTGAATAACAAACATGAACAAAAAAATAATGATTATTTCTGGCCATAAGACATTATATAATAAATTAAAAAACAAATGTATGTACATCAAAAGAAAAACATATATATAAAAAAAGAAATAGAAAATATATTCATCTGATAAGCAAACAGAAAAAAAAAATATAAGAAAAATAATGACCATAGAAAACTAAACATATTTACATCCTTAATTTAAAAAGATGTATACACATACCCGTAGCAAAGATTCAAAACAAAACAAAAAAAATCTATATACATAATCTTAGATAGGAAATAAACATTATAGCTATGAAAAAATGAATTCTTAGATAAAAAAAAAAACAAAAACAGAAAAACAAAGTAACATATAAAAGAAAGAAATTCTTGTAGAATACAGCAGTATAGATCCCTTCCTACTATATGTATGAAGAATAATATGAATTATATGACCGCATCTAAAAAAAAAAAAAAAAATGTAATTATTGGAGCCAGATTCTTATAACATAGTACATACATGATCAGCCAGAATCTGACTGTATTGTGAAGAGGAACTGGAATAGGAGGGTTTTGAATGTGCATAAGGAGGGGGCATGCAAGATTTTAAGAGGGAAGGAATTCCAGAAAGTGGTATAGCGGGCAATAGTTATTCCTTTACCAAATAATAAACAACTATCGCCCTTCTTATGTCTACAATCTCCTCTAATTCAAGTCCCCTATCCACTCCCTTACCACAAGATCTCGACCTTCTGACCTTTACATCCCTTTCTACCAATCTGCCTCATTTCAACATACCTGTATTGCCAGCTAATAAAGGAATGTTGAAATGAGGCAGATCTGTAGAAAGGGATGTAAAGGTCAGAAGGTCGAGATCTTATGGTAAGGGAGTGGATAGGGGACTTGAATTGGAGGAGATTGTAGACATAAGAAGGGCAACAGTTGTTTATTACTTGGTAAAGGAATGCGCTTAGGAAATATTCTATCTTAAATATCTATGGAAGGAGGGGAAGAGCCATCCTAACTCAGCATAATGGTGGTAAACATGAGAATGTCTTAGGATTCCATTAACAAATCTTACGAAGCAATTTATAATTCTCTTTAGTCTGTTCCCGAGAGGCCACCGTGCATTACGCAGCTGTAGTCAAAGTGAGGTTAGATGAGGGAGGATACTAGGAATCTACATGTAAGTTAGGGTAGGAGATGACGGAAATGATAGTTTGAGGGTAAAAATTTACTGACGGGAGATGTGAGCAATACGGTGGTTCCAGGAGAGGATTTAGTCAATGATAAGGCCTTAATTTTTAATGGAGCCGAAAGGGATGGGATGGTCATTTAGATATAGGGTAGGAAAATTAGTATTAGATTTGAGAAGGGAACCAATGATAATGGCCTGAGTTTTTGCAGCGTTAAACTTTATTTTATTTAAGTTAGCCCAGGCACTAATTCTGTCTAGATATTCTTGGATCTTGGTAAACACTATAAAGGATAAGAGGATGGAGGGAGAAAAGAATAAGTATATTTGGGAATCATCTGCATAAAGATGGTGGGAACAATGAAGGACCAGTGGGACAATGATTAGTTGTTAGGAGCAGTGAATGATGAAAGGATGGTGGGAACAATGAATAGTTGCAGAATCTGCCCTTAATCCTGATTTTACATAACCAGGAGTTGATAGGGGCGAAACCCAGGACCAGTCTCCTTGCATGTTCCCTTACGATAAATCCTGTGCCAAAAAAATGCTGGCATTGGTGGCAACTATAATAAATCATATGAAATCTTTCTCGTAGTCCGTTGCCAGTCCACGGAAGTTCTCTAGGACAGCTGCTATGCCAACTTCAAGGTGGCCCAGTTTTATAAGAAGCACCCGAAGGGCTCCTAGTCTATTTAATGATAAAACATTCCAGAAAGCTATTCTTAAGTCCTTATGACAGATCCTGGGTCTAATCCGATGTGATAATCCGGCTTCAGTTGTGTTGTGTTATGTAATAGTTACAATTTAAGAGTAGCAGGTTATTAGCACACTGCCTCCGAACCAGGAGGAGGGGCTGCCTTCTGGAGTACTGGTCATACTCTCCCTTCTGGGGTGGCTTCCTAGGGGCGGTAACCTTAGGGTGTGTAGTGTTAGTGATCTTTGTCTGTGTAGTGTTAGTGACCTTTGTCTGTAGTGTGGGGGTGTATGTAGTGTGCTCTGGGTGTGTATAAGTGTAAATATTTCCCTAGCCTGGAGGACCAGTGCTGTCTGCAGCCTAGTGGCCAGACAATGGAGGTGCAATTACCCTACGCCAATAACTCCAAATACTCCACCTTGTCCAATTCAGTGTTCTATGTTCCATTTGGAGTAATCATCAATGGCCACCTTAAGGGAAATACAGTGTTTGTCTGTTTTATGATTAACTGGGTTCAGTTGAAGGTGAATGCGAATCAACTCAGCAATAAGTCTTTTTTATAGTTAGTTAATATTCCTATTCCTTCCTTACGTCCCACAATAAACTTTCTCATCTCTTTATCAACTCAAAAGATCCTACACCAGTCCAATATTGTTTACCTAATTCCTTGTGCTACTCCTGATTCCAATTCCTCCTATATCAGTGAAACGAAAAATTACCTTAAAGCTCATTTCCCAACAAAAATTATCCATAACTTCCTATAACCTGTCCACCTCAAAACTTTCTGAACACACCTTAACTCTTAGCCATTCCTTTGACTTTGAAAAATCCTCTATACTTGCTACTGTTCCTATAAAAAAAGACATTGCTGAGTCAATCAACTTCTCGACACCTGATATTGGCAGTCGTTTTCCTGCCAGCCAATATAAAGCGTTGAGAAGTCCCTCTTGACTTTTCTTTTCTCTATTAGGTCGTCCCTAACTGCTGAAAAAGAGTGCACGATGTGTGTGAATGATGTGGGAGTCACGGGTCCTCTTTCCTCGTTATCCGGTTCTACACCATGCTCAGGTCTTTGACATTGAGCTTGATGTCCAAGCCTGCACCTATACTTGTCACTAGGGTGGTGGGAGTAATATTTATACAGTGGTAAAAATAAGTATTAGTTAGTACACTTAGTTTTTCAGGTTAAAATATGTTTAATAATTTATTGAACATAAATTAACTGATGGATATGATAAAAAATAATATTCTGCATTAATTTTTACAGGTGAGAGAAATTAGAATTCCGTACAACCTAATTAACAACAAAAATTAAACAATTTATTTTTGCTAGGTTTTTTTGGTCAATTCGATTTACAACCCTTTTTGGGGAAATTATCGGGTAATTAGGTCCATTTTGGGTTTGTATTAGAATAAAAGAATTATGTATCACGGTTATAAGCTTAGAACGAATTAACAAGTTATTTTCACGACAACTGTTACTCTGTAGTGTGAATACTTTTTTTGCATTATAAATTTTGAATTTTTCTTTTTAATTTGGTTAACAACCCATTCCCTATCTTCAGAAGGGCCCAATTCCAAACCTTTGTTTAGCCTCTGGGTGAATTCTTCACTATACCCTGGTTCACATAGCTTCCAGATGCAGACTGTGTCTTACTACTATGGATAAAAGAGCGGGCTCTCTTCCAACCTGGACATTAAGGTCACGGCGTGGGCCTTCCACAAGTGCCCTATCTATGTCATGATAAAAATTGTCCTTGGTCTGCTCATCTGCCATCTCAGTTGGTGCATGAACCGAAACTAGAGTAATTTCTAAATCTGCCCCTAATTCTCAGCATGCATAACCGATGGTTTTCAGCTTTGAAATTCCTCATATTACCATTCACCACACCACAAAACCTATTCCATAGATGTGTTGATTCAGGTGGCAACTATAGTATTGTTTATTGTATGACCACTTACTTATTCATGATTCCAGAGCCTATCCATCTAATCTCCTGTTGTGCAATAATGTCTGTCTTATATTTGGATAATTCGTCCAAAAGCAGTTTTAATGCTCTGGCTCTATATGAAGAGCAATCATTCCATGTTGCGAGCTTAAATTCCTCGAGAGCGCCATGTCTATACTGTTAACAGTTTTATATATCTTAAATCTAAAAACAAATTCTTAAATTTAGATTTTATTTACAAATTAAAAAATGCAATTTGATACGTCATTAGAAGTCTTCTTAACTCCTACTTGATATTCCTCTTCTTTTTTCATGATTTCAAATAACAGAGTTTCCCTGTTTAAAGATGCTACAACTTAACTTGCTCTTTATTCACTGGCCTGTATTCAACCCTTTGGCTGCATAATACTTGTGCGGTGGGAGGATACAGTGGTGCGGGATAGTCTAATGCCTGCAGTGCCCCATGTGCTGAATACTTTTTGTGTTTAGCTTTCATATTTTTTTTTTCTATTCTAGGTTTTCTAATGTTTTCTGTCCTTTTTGATCTGGGCTGTGGATCAGCACTGGCGGAGTTAAAAAAAAAAATTTAATTTAAAATTTTTTTTAAAAATAATTTTGTTTTTTTAAATGTTTTTAATTTTTGATTTTTTAAACTATTATTTTTAATAATTAAAAATTTCTGATTGTGTGAGATATCTTAACACACAGCGCTGAACAAAGTGACATATCGCACTCCTGGCAATATATTTTTATTTGTTGCCTTATGTTCTTCAGAATAAATTGTTTTTGACATATTTACGCTCTTGACTATTATGGTATAAGGGTTGACCGAGTAGAAGGAAGCTGAAAATGACAATAATGAATTCCTACGTCCTCTATCGGCTTTGAAGGACCTTTATCTGTAGGCTACTTATTTAAATAGTCTACAGATGGCGATAGTTGAAGAACTAATACAGAAGCTAGTAGCAGCCAGATGCTAAACAAGCCGGTCTCATATATGAGCTCGTAGCACACCGGGCTCTGCGACCGCTGGACTATCATATCAGCTTGTAGCACACCAGGGGCTCTGCAACCACCGGACTGGTATATGAGCTCGTAGCAGCGAAAGGGTTAATTTTACTTACAAACTGACTCAGATTCACTTTAAAATAGACTTGGCTCACTTTAAGACATTTAGTCCCGTTCACAGTCAGACATGTCCTCATCCAAGCACAGCTTGGATCAAACAGACACTCATTACTCTATAAACTGGTGCATCCCTCTCAATAATGACTTGCTAATTAAGGTGACATCAAATAGTGCGCTGATATTTTTTGTTTTTAAATGTCCATATTTATATTTTACTTTTTAGTTTAAACAAAGCATATTTTCTTGTTTAAAGAATAATTTTATTCTAAATATATTCTTTATGTAAAAATTCAAATTTTAGATCACTTAAACAAGCACTTGTTCCAGTTTTTCTCTTTAAAATAAAATTGTTTCAAGTCCATTTCTTGGTATAAAATTATTATATTTAAAGACACTATTAAAATATAACTAAAATTAAATTTATTTTTACAATATATATATATATATATATATATATATATATATATATATATATATATATATATATATATATATGTATATGTGTATATATATATATATGCCTATATATATATATATGCCTATATATATATATAGGCATTGTGTACAATACCTAGGCATTTCATATAATGCCAATTGTTCATCCGGCAAAGTATGAAATGAAAGTGGCTTGTATAAAAATTATGTATTTTATGACAAAAGAACTCAATGAAAAGAGATTTGTGATACTTTGAGTTGCATTTTCTTTGTTCTTTTGTACATTTAAACTTTTTAGTTTGACACTTAGCGTAGCAGAAGCACTTCAAGAAGCCTTGTTCACTTCTTGATGATTGTACTAGGAGCAGTTCGAAGTCCAGTTTCTCAGTCGGGAACACCTTCAACTCGAATCAAGCTCTTCTGCCATACCCTAAACTAAGATATTGAATAAAACTGTTTTAAAATTCCTTCAGTAAAGCCTGATTTGTAAAAACCATTTTATGTTACACTCACGATCTCTAATTCCTTGAGTCACCTCGTTCTTTGTCGATCTTAGGTATTGGAACACTAACAGTCATTCTTTCAGATGTTACAAAACCTTTTTTTTGGAATCACTTTTCATTTGTTTTGCTTGAACATCCAGACAGGATTTTGAACTCTTCCTTTCTTCAGTAATACTTTCCTCTTTGAATCATAAAGGGTATAATACTTTTTTTTTTGCAATCTTCATTCTCGACAAGCTGAATGTCCATTGGCAGGCAGTATGCAGTTCATGGAAACACTACAGTTTTTTCTTTAGAACTAACACAACAAAACTCCATTAGTAATATCTACTGTATTCCCAATCTTCAGAACTTGAATCAGGATTTTCTTCCTCAATTTCTAAACTATGATGGCCAAGGTTACCCTCACAGTTTTCTAGCTAAACTGATTGTGCTTCTGTTGCTGTTTGTATGTTCTTAATATCACTTTCTTCTCGTATCAGATCTTCTTTTTCTGAATAGTATCCTAAACATTCTGTGGAAGGGAAGACGTTGCAAGCCCAAGGTTTACCTTCCAACCAAACAGCTTCATAGGAATTCCTGAGTGCAAGGCTCTATATTTTATTAATTGAACAAATTTTAACTTTTTAAATTTTCACTCCATTTGCCAGTTTTCTCATCTTGCATCCAAGTTGATATCATGTTTTCAATGTCAACGAGATGATAAGCCACTTCAGGAATTTTGATTTTTAAAAGCTTCGAGATCACAGATTTTGTCAAGTGGTCTTGATGTATTAATTTGAATTTATAGTTACACATCTGCAGTGGTGTACGCAGGGGGATCAGGGTAATATATTCTCCCTTCTTGAAATTTTTGAAAAAATATGATTTTCATATAAGTTTGTATTTTGAGTAATAATTTTTGATCCAATTTTCATTCTTATCCTTAAAACTTATGCCCTATTTCGCGATTATAGACACTTAATGATTACGTTCCTTCTCGTTTAATCCCTATCCTGAAAAAAAATTGAAATCCCCCACCTCCCACTGAAAAAATTAAATCTCCCTTCCCCGAAAAAATATTCTGCATATTCTGTGCCTGCCCATCTGGCTGGAATTATGTTAACTTGAACTCTGATGAAACCATAGGCTTAACAACACCTTTTTTAGATCCTTTCTTCTTTTTCTGACATGGTTAGCAGAAACTGAAAGTTCAATATCATTTCAAGTTACATTTTTGTACATATAAATAAGATGTATGTGAACGAGTGAGACGAGCAAATGACTACATGAAAGTATTTCATACCTCGCCGATAATACGGTAGCCATTCTATAGAATGCCTAGTCTAAGTGTAAAATAATATGCTTTATTTCATACTTTGCAGGCTTGATTAAGGCATTGTATTGAATAAAGATATATATATATATATATATATATATATATATATATATATATGCATGCATGCATGCATGCATACATACATACTATACATACATACTGTACATACATACATACACGAGGGTGGTCTGAAAAGTATCCGACCAGCACGTGAAAATGGCAGCACGCGTAAATAAAAGCAAGTGAATTTTGTTGTTCATTTGTTGACAGTTACTCACCAAAGTTTCAGCCATTTTGGATGCGCAGGTTTTATGTAACATTCGTTTGAGTGAGTGTTTTTTGTGAAAATGGACAAAATTGAGTATCGAGCTGTCATTAAATATTTGTTTTTGAAAGGCAATACGCCTACGCAAATCAAAGATGAGTAGGATTCTGTGTATAGGGACTCTGCACCATCATTTACCACAGTGAAATTTCGGGCAGCTGAATTTAAACGTGGCTGTAAGAGCTTGGGAGACGATGAACGTTCGGGACGTCTAAAAACTGCAACTATCGACGAAAACATCGCCAAAGTTTACCAAATGGTGCTAGACGACTGCCGAATTAAATTGGGAGAGATAGCAGAGGTTATGAACATGTCAAAAGAACGTGTTTGTTACATATTAAATCAACATTTAGATATGAGAAAGCTGTCCACACGTTGGGTGCCGTGTTTGCTCACGTTAGACCAAAAATGTGTTCGAATGAAAATTTCCAACGCTCTGTTGGCGCAGTTCAGGCACAATAAATCCGAGTTATGGCGCCGATTAATTACTGTAGATGAAACTTGGATACACCATTATACGCCCGAAACAAAAATACAGTCCAAACAGTGGACTGTAAAGGGGGAACCGGCTCCAAAAAAAGCCAAAACTGTTTTCTCGGCTGGGAAAGTGATGGCAACTGTTTTTTGGGATAGTCGTGGAGTTATTTTAATCGATTATCTTCTAAAAGGAAAAACCATTACATACTACGCATCATTACTTGACAAGCTGAAGGTGGAACTTGTGGAAAAACGGCCACATTTGCAGAAAAAGAAAATCCTGTTTCACCAAGACAATCCACCGTCTCAAACCTCAGCGGTTGCCATGGCGAAAATCCACAAATTATGGTTTGAACTGCTTGACCATCCGCCTTACTCACCAGATCTAGCCCCAAGCAACTTCTTTTTGTTCCCTCATCTAAAATTTACGCTTGGAAGACAGAGATTTTCATCAAATGAAAAGGCAATCACCTCCGTGAACAATTATTTTGCAGAGAAAAATGCCGAGTACTTTTTGGACGGGTTACAGAGATGGGAGCATCGCTGGGAGAAGTGTGTAGAGTTACAAGGAGACTATGTTGAAAAAAAAATATTTTTGTTAGGTCGGAAACTTTTCAGACCACCCTTGTATGTTTATAGAGGAAGCGATGGTTGCTTGCTACACAATGAGTTCCATTACTTCTGTTGATGTATAATGTTCATTTTCCCAATTAAAAGAAATATTGAGTGATAGGCAACACAGTTTTTCTGAAAAAAAAATTTGAAATGTTTAATATAGTAAATTTCAACTCAATAAAAAAATGAAGTTTTTATAACATTTTAGACCATTTGTACCTATTTATATAATTTAAAGTAAAAATTAAACATCTAAAATCAATTGGTCTGGTACGTTGGTACATCAATTTATTGGTGAAGGGCAACAACTAAAACTTCATAAAAATAATTTTCTTTTTTATTAAAACAACATTGTATCGATAAATTCCCAATTTTTTAACTTAAAAGGTGTTGGTATTGGTAATTATTTTTTTACAAATGGTTTTTTATTTCAGAAGCAGTATTACAGTAATTTTTATAATTGATTTGGGATATACCTTTGTACAATACATTTTTTATTTTTACAATTTATTAAAAACATAATATATTTTATTTATTGGTAAAAATTAACAAAAGAAAAAAAAAATAATCCCAACACTGTTTTTACTTCCTTGTACGAAGTAAAGGAAGTATTGTAATTGCGAAAATTTTCGGTTTTCAGATTTCAACAGAAATATCCATTTTGACCATCCCTGAATCCATTTTGACTAGTTTCGTCATGGCGTCTGTACGTACGTTCGTTCGTATTTCGCATAACTCAAAAACGGTTAGCCGTAGAAAGTTGAAATTTTGTATTTAGGATTGTTGTAAAATCTAGTTGTGAACCTCCCTTTTTGGTCACTGCTTAATCACCGGAAGTGGTACTTTACTTGAAGGTCATAAATGATTTCCATCAAAAATTATATTAAAATACTTTGCAAAACTTCTCAAATTTGGTATTTACAACTTATATATTGATTTAAATAACATACTATGCAAAAAATTTTTTTTTGATTGGTGCTTTTATTGTATTTAAGCGAAAGCTAATGAAATTCCCTACAAAACAAAATTAAAATCATTTAAATCGGACCATTATTAGCTGAGATATTGCGTAAGGAACTTCTGAAACTGATTCTTCTGGCGGCTAGTCATCCTGCTTCCTGACTTATTTATTGGGCTTCTCATTTCCTCGTATCTCTCTGTTTTATTCTTCCTTGGATTATTTCTTTACTTCCTTTAATTTCCTTAGTCTTTCCTTTTTTTTGTTTCCTCCTTGAAGTGCACATCAAATATTTCCTCTGTATCATTTCACATCACAGCCTACTTGCATTGACAGAGTTTTTTAAATTAACACTCTCAGTTAGTTCAGCACTCTCACGTCGATCATCTTGTGACAAGCTTCAAATTTCTTTGCCTTTGGTGCCTACTGCTTCATTTTTTTACTTGGGCAGAATAGAAATTTTTGAAATATTACCAAGTGGAAATAATAAACCATTGTGTAATAATTTGCAGCGTTTTATTACTTTTTTCAAGTGTTAAAATTGAGTCTAAAATACTAGTTTTCCTCCCCATTTGTGAGATCAATAAGTCTTCATCATGAGAATAAGATATTAGTTAAGTGGGTTTTTCCGCTTAAAATGTCGAAACTGTCCATTTCTAATGCTTTATCCACTGATATTGACAGTTTTATTGTTGTCATGGAACATGAAGAAATATCTTGGAAAGTAGTTGCCTACTGAAGGAAAACGACATATAATAATTGAATGAGACCTCCAGTGACAAGAGAGTGTGTGTGTGTGTCAATAGATGGATGACGGGATGCCGAGTGTCGTTTTTACTGCAATCTTCGGAAACTAGTAACCAAATTCAGTACCACTTTTTGAGCCACGGATTTATAATTTAATAGGCGTACAAGGAAGTCATGTGTTGCCCACATCAGATATTTTAAACTAACTAAAATAAAGGCTGTCATTGGTACATTGGATTATGATTAAAGAAGTATATTTTGAGTGCACTTATATTTTTATCTGCAGGTGTTAGCTTTTGTATAATTACCTATTTCAATTATTATAGGATTTAGAGGGTGGGGACATTATTGAAAGAAGCTATGGGTTAATTTGTATTTTTACTCTTATGGTAAATTTGATTCTGAGTGCATCTTTGCTATTTTGGTGTAATAACAATAATTATTTATAATTCTGAGGCATTTATTTTGAAGTACTTGTAATTTTTTAAAGTTTGTTGAACTGGTGAAACTCCAAATGGGACAAGTATAAGTTAGGATTGCTCTTAAAATTGATTTGTATAAAACTAATTTATTTCTGGGAAAAAGTTTTGATTTTTTGTTAAAATATGGGCCAGTACCCATTTGAAGTACCTATTGCTATTGGTGACAAACGTACAATATACTTGACAATGGTTTTCAGTTTCTCCATTTATTGACTGTTTTTTTTTTTCAAGGAATTACGGAAAGTTCTCTTTAATATTATTATCTGAGATAACATTAGTGCAATTTTATTTTATTTTATAAACTCGCCAAGATAATAATAGTAATTATGTGAACATATGAAAGAAATTTGCCAAAAAGAAAAATAATTTATTTTTGGTTTATTCAGTTGTATACATTTGTTATATTTTAATATAATATATGTAATAACTCGAATTAAGTGTAAACAAAAATATTTTTTTGGATATTATATATTTTTTCCTTAAATAAATGAATAAAAGAAATTATATATGTTTATTGTATTTGTAGGTAGCAATATATACACATTGTATCTAATAAAAAGAAAAATATTAAATAAAATGTTTGTGCTAAATAGGCATTGGCCATATATCGTCGTTTTGGAATAAGGCTATAATAACTTGAAAAATGATATCTTTACAGGGGAGCCAATTAAAGCTTTGAAAATCTATTTAGTTTTAATGCATCTATATTAAGTACAACTATAAGGTCGTGTGGTTACGTCTAATGTAAAAGTATTAACACCAGATTGATTTTCAAAGCTTTTTTAGTTGCCTCTCTTGTAAAGAAATCATTTTTCAAATTATCATAGTCTTGATAGACATGTCCCACCCAGGTTTTGGAGGGAGGAGAGATTTTTTTTTAACAGTTTTCAAGTATGCATTCCTGAATACTAGGATCAATATCCATCCATTGTATCAACACACAAAAAATGTATAAACTGCTTAAGGGGTTATGCCCTTTAAACGATTAAGGTGCATCCAGAAATGTAACTGTACATCGTAATGCAACACTGTCCCGTATCGTATCTAGACTCCACACCTTAACTGCAACTTCGTTATGTATGCGTGACACCAGCCTTTTCGGTTTTTCAGCATCACATCAAAGACATGTTATGCATCCTCTGAGCATGTCTGGACGGAACTGCATAACATTCCTTTAGTTTCAAACATGGAGTGGACCGAAGAAGTTATGCTGCAATTTATTGAAGTGTATCACAGTAAAGAAGTGTTGTGAGATACAAAATATCCTACTTATTACAATAAAATTAAAAGAAATGATTGTTGGGATGAACTAGCAGAACAGTTTCAAACTATGGCATATGAATTCAAAAGAAAAATTAGTAATCTGCTGTCAGTGTTGAGAAAGGAAAAGGCATAACTGAAAAAAAACTGAGGGTACAGGATCAGGTAAGTGTATATAAAAAAAATTAGAAATATTAAACTTTGGTTCTCTCCTTTAATAAAATAATCAATTACAGAGAAAACAAAATAAACAATTAGTAAATTAAGAATATTTTTTCTTCGTGCATCTAATTATAAAAATTAAAATAAACAAGGAAAAATAACTTTAAATAAGTCAATAAAATAATTGGTGTTTATTTACATTATCCTTTATTTAATTTTGAATTATAATTTTCTCACCCAATAAGTCTAGTTGAATTAAATTCAATGTAAAGAATTTTTCAATTTAAATACCATTTCTATTTCACAAAATTTTACTTTTCTCTAAATATTACCAAAATTTTACTTTTCTCTAAATATTACCAAAATTAACTGATACCTAATTTAAATAATATAACCTACAACTTTAGATTGGTACAAGGTGTTTTGTTTTTATTGCAGGGTGCTCTGATTTCTGTGATGCAATTGGTTGACATTTAAAGTTTGCTTTTCCTCTGGGACAAAAATAATGAGGAAACTCAAAGCACTGTAAGTCGTAATTTTTTAGTGATATTTATCTTTCCATATAATTTTACCTTAATTTTGAAAAAATGCCTATTTCTCTCTAATTGCTTCGGCATTTGAGCATGACTTTCTTAAAGAAAAGATTAGATCATTAGTTATAGACCTGTATGTATGTACTGGAGTAAGCGTACCTTCAATTTCTGTGTCGAATGTTCCTCTTGGTATATATAAGGAATAGGAAGTAGAACTCTTTTCTTAAGAAATTATGTCATTGAACTACAGTAAAGCCCCGATTATCTGCGGGATTGGGTGGCAAGAGCAACATGGATAGCAATAATCGTGGATAACCTGAAAAAAAGACTAAAAATGAGGTACAAACATGAAAAAAAAAATGTCAACATAAAAATTATGTTTTATTGTACAAAAAACATAATAAACCTTTTGAAATTCATATATATGTACTGTACAGCAGAAAACTTTGCTCCATGTCTAAATGACTAAAATAAAGTACAGTAAACAAAAACAATGCATATGTACATGACTGTCTGTACTAAAAGAAACACTTTTTCTTTATTTTGTATTATACTTTCCTTAATATGAGTTTTTCTGCCAGATGTTAATCATCATCTTGTTCTTCTAAATATTGAGGAATATTGACTCTCATTGCTTTGTTCATTATCTTTATGTCAGTCAGTTGTTCAAATCCTGACTCACTTGTGTCCCATTTCAGCCACTGTTTTATGCTCTTTTTGTCGACATTCTCACTTCCCAAACAAGTGTAGCAGTCAGCATGACTTCATTCTCTTTTTCACAAAAGTTTTGGTTGAGACTTGTTTCGATACTCGGTTGAGGGGGTTTGATGTAATCCCATGCAGACGCAATATCGTAAATGATATCTGATATTGTATAATTCTGCCAAACTTCTTTGAGATTGCAGCCATTCTCGATTTTTGACAGTAACAACTTTTTTGTGTATGTTTCCTTCATGATCGCAATGACTCCCTAGTCCATAGGCTGTATCAGCGCAATAACATTGGGGGGCAAAAATTTTACGAAGATTTGTTCGTCAGAAGATTCAAGCACACTTGTATATGGGTGTGAAGGCGCAATTAACAAAACAGCCTTCTTTGGCAAATTTTTTTAGTCAAGATATTTATGTACTGAGGCACAAAAATCTTTTCAAACCATTCTTGAAAAATTTGAGTAATTAAAAAAATTGTTTGTGGCATTCGCAGATAATCAGGGCTTTACTGTACTTTCATTACAGTTGATTGAGCTTTCTCAGGTTCTAGCAACATTGGTTTATGAAATGCTAAGGCAATGCCAAAGATATTTTCAACAGTTCTTCAGGAGTGACATATTTTATAATTAAAAATCCTTTGGGAACCATTCCCGAAAACGGTTTCATTAAAGTACTGTTCAAAGCAAAATCAATGTCTCCAATAAAAAAAATTAAGGAATATTCTGTTGTCTGTCAACCATCAAAAGCTCTGCTTGTGGTAAATTTAAATTATATTCCTCCAGTTTCTTATGAAGTGAACAGTTTTTAAATATGCTGCCATTAGAAATCTACCCCTGACAACCAATATCGAATTACAAGAAATTGTAATGAGTATCTGCTAAAGCAAGGAGAACAATGCTAAAAGGAAATTTGTAATTAAAAAACTCACTCCCTTTATTGAAGAGTGCTACAAGCACTTACAGAGACAACATCTAGGCCACACCTAGGCAATGTGGAAAGTTCCACATATCTTCATATT
This sequence comes from Rhaphigaster nebulosa, assembly GCA_948150685.1. Classification (NCBI taxonomy): domain Eukaryota; kingdom Metazoa; phylum Arthropoda; class Insecta; order Hemiptera; family Pentatomidae; genus Rhaphigaster; species Rhaphigaster nebulosa. The sequence continues at coordinate 180,629,198 of OX411307.1, read as the reverse complement.
GTTTTACTACTTACAACTATTCCTCAGCTGTTTTTGGTATCTTTTAGAAAAAAAATATTTGATATAAGTGATACTCATGTATTTGGTAACAAATACAAGTTTACTATTGTCTTACAAATAATTGTGCAGAATAATTTATGACTTAATTTTTTTTTTCTTGTTTTCAGATTGAAGATTGCAAAGAACTTACATCAAGAAACCTCTGATGACACAATTTCCAATCAAAAGTCTGATGTTATGGAGGTTGAAGTGGCTGAAATTGACATAAATCATCACAAAAGCAACATCAGTCAGTGAAAGTCAAAAACATCACAATCGGCTCAGCGTGAAGAAGACTTGCCAAATACTATAGTGAATTACCAAGTGCAATCCAGCAAGATATTATGAATGCTTTATTTCAAGCGGACAAAGCTCATTTTAAAAAACATTCCGTTCCCCATCTCTTTCCACATGCATATTCCATTTCCACTTTAATAGAAACCCTAATTGGACCTCAAACTCTTCTGCAATCACCACTTTCATCACCATCTTAATTCTCACATCCATTTCCTCGCCCAACCTGATCTTCTCAATACTTTCAGCCATCTCTACTTCAATCCCAATTTTATGATTTGAGTATGTGATTTCAATCACTCAGCCACTACATGAAATTAAATATTTGAACATGTTATAATATGAAGATAAACTATTAGATTTTAATCCTCATTTTTCTAACTAGCTGTGCCCTGTGGTAATATATTTTAACTTCTGTAAATTTTTACATATTTTAAAATATATAAATTTTTCTTACTTATATATTGTCTTTCAATTCTTCCACAATAGCTTCATATACTTCTGAGATTGTATCACTTATCGATTGTTTAGAAATTATGGCTAAAATGGTGGTGGCTAAAAACTGAATGTCATCCCTAGTCTTTGATTTTTCTTCCTTTTTACTATATAGTCCATGAGAATTTAGGCCATCGCAGCATTATCTATGATTTTGTCTTTAATTTTGACTACATTCTTAGGTCACACTTGTTCACATTTTCAACGAGAACTGAAGGATGGAACAGAGTTAACATGTTATGCGTTAACATGCATGTGTCATGACCCTGTCCTGTTATGAGTCATTTTATAGTGTTGTGTTGCACTTCAGGATTATGTTATGATTCATTTTTGCATGGGTGGACCCACCTTTATGTTTTCCAATCTTGTATTTTTATTTTGTTTTTTTAAATGATTAAATTATTACTGTGATTTAAATTATTATTGCTTTATATTATTATCATAACTTCCCCAGACTATTAGAAGTCCACACCACTAATAATTTTAAATAATATGTAATGAAAGCAGTAATAATTTTAATAATTCCAATGAATACGAATTTTAGGAACACAAAGTTAGTTAGCACAAATGTTGCGAGAGAGTACTAGTGCAGCGACGTTCTGGTAACTTCAGCAGGAGCCACTGATAATGCTTCCCGATTGTAAAGTTGTAACTGATTTTCTAACTCTAAATTGTGGTGTCCCTTAGGGATCTGTCTCGGTGCCCTTGTTTTTAAAATATACATTTTGGATTTCTCAGACATATTAACTCACTCGGAATATCATATTTATGCTAATGGCATTATGTTTTACAATTCATGACATCCCTCTGATGTTGATGCTGCCATAAGTGCTCTTAGTGCTGATATCTCAAATATATGAAATTGGTCAATAAATAAAAAAATAATTAAAAAACCAAACAAAAACAATGATATTTGGTTCCAATTTATTCATGAATGGTCTCATAAATATGGTAAAGATTATTGTAAATGGAGTTGAAATAGAATATTTCAGAACACTAAAATTGTTAGATGTAAGCCTTACTTATAGAATGGGATGGATGAACATGTAAAAATAACATTTAATAAAGTTTTTAAATCTGTGCCATATTACAAGACATCGCAATTCACTACCACAGACTATGTGAAAATTTGGTGAAAACATTGGTGATACCACATTTCGACTACTGCTGCTTACTACTTACAGACATCACAAAGTAATTAAACATGAAACTGCAAAGAGCATTAAATGTCTGGTAGGTTTATATACGATATCCCTCCCTATTACTATATTACTCCTTACTGCAATAAACTAAAATGGTTAACAATTCAAGAAATACTCTTATATTTTTAAGGTATTTTTTATTTCTATTGTTCCAACTCAAAGAACCAGATTACCTATACGAACCATCCCTATACTGGACTATACCTAACCATATATTAATTACTACCATATACTAGACTTTATCTAAACCACCCCTATACTAGGCAATAGAAGTCTGAGAAACCAAAGATCGTGTGTATTTCTGAAAATATTGAGCGTGTAAGAGTTGCGATCGAAAGAAGTGCGTTTCGCTCTGCATCCCAGCATGGCACCACATTTCAGATTTTCAAGAGAATGCTTAGACAGATTACACCATCATTCTTTTAAGATAAAACTGATTAACGCTCCGTTGGACAGCAATTACACATTTTCATTATTATCAGGAAAAGGAAAATTCTATTGAATTTCTTCCTTTACAGTATGCGAGTTCAGTCTTAAACTGTGAATTGAAGAGAAAAAAGTGTGACGTGCTGTCTATTGTACGCCTAGCACCTGGTGGTTTCACAAAATTTTCAACAGAATATAATTTATGTAATTATTATTATATTTAATTTATTTAGTTACCCATGTACCGCTTGATAACATATAATTTAGTATATGCATTTATAGTTGTTTAAAAAATAGTCTCAATAATATAAAATAGATTAATGTAACTTATAATACAAAATATAGTGAATATAATAAAATTTAATTTAATATTTTAATTTTTAAAATTTAATATATAATTTTATAATTTAGATATTGTATAATTATTATTATAAAATATAATATTAAAGTACATATAAATATATATATTGTATTAATAATTTATTTATGTAAAATTAATTTCTTAATCAATAGTAGAAAGAATTCATGTTTTGTTTTTTTGGACACATTTTTTTAAATAAATCTTTATATAAACATGTTTTTTTAATAGAAAAAACATAGTTCTGACATAATAATATTATAATCTTAAAATTCTGACCAATAAAATCATCACTTATCATCATTAGCAAAAGTTGCATGCTGTCCAAAATACAGCTAGTGCCCGGTCAAGTTATGAAAACCTTAGCGCCCAGCGGAATGTTAATAACTTCAGGGCTCTCCTCAGAAGAATGTCTGAGCCTAAAAGGACATCATCTTACTGGTGTTATTTTTAAAATTTACAAGGGGAGTGCACGATGTTTCCGTTGCCGATTTTGACCAACATTTTTTGGGTTATTCTACATTGAAAAAAAGTTGACCTATATTCTACCGTTTTGTCCAATGGGCCCCGGGTGCTGAGAAAAAAAATAAAACATGCTGACAATGCTTTATTTTATATCTCGAGTTTAAAAAATGATATCGACATGATTTTTCCAGCTAAACATTTGTTTTTTAGAGCATATTTAAGGAAAAATATAAACATTAAAAAATAATTTATTTTTGGTCAATTAAATTAAAAAGTGTTTAAATTATCAAGTAAAGTAGCCTTATAGATTTTTTCCACAACAATAATTATGGCAGACTTGGATTCAACACATCAAAAATGTTGAAAAAAAAAAAAAATTCAGTTCCGAGTGTGGTCAATATTTTGAAAGCCACAAAATTACATTTGGGTTTGAAGCTCTGTACCTCAGCTTCAGCTTACCTGATATTAACGTTCTCGAACTCGTTGAAAAGAGGGGTTCTGAGTAAAAAAAATATGATTACCACATAAAAACAAAATTGAAGTTTTATGTGGATAATGTTAGTTCTAAAACTCGTAGAAACACCACGGTTAAAGAAAATCGCCTAGTTTAAAGACCTTTTCCGATGCCCCAAATTTGGTTTGAATCATCGATTATTTAAATGTTAAAAACAAATTTTAAGGGGAGACTCTAAGCAAATTTTTTTTTATTTTTATATTTCCTTGAAAATTTGAATGTAGAGGTTTTTCAAGTGCTATAACCAAATCTGATGCCAGTTTCGAATAAAAAAATTCTGTTAATATACTTCACTCCATAAAAAAACACCATTTTCATCACATATGTCAATATAACCTTCAGATCGCTCTAAAATTTAATTATTTCATTTTATAAAATTGGATCACTCTAAAATTTACTATTTCTGGACCACGAATAATGTTTTTATATTCCACATAAATATGTTCTTAGTGACTAGGTTCTCATCAATGTACATATCATAAAAGCATTATTTGTGATCAAGAAATAGCAAATATTACACTTTGATAACACCGCTATCAACATTATCGTAGAAAAAAATAATAAGAAAATGTAATATTAAATATTAGAGAGACCAAATTTTTTTTAGTTAAATCAAATTTTGAGCATTCTGACAGGTCTATTGAGTTATATGTGTGAAGCGGTATTATTATAGAGTAAAAACGTACTATTTGACTGCGATAATATTTATAGCAGTTGTATAAATGTGTAATATGTACTATTTCTTGATCACAAATAATCTTTTTATATTATGATATGAACATGGTTAGGAGCCTAGGCTTATTTGGGATATCATAGTAAATTTAATTGAAACTTGATTTAAATTAATTTAATTTAATTTGAATATTTAAGGCCATGTTCAAAGTGTTATAAGTAGTATAAAAACATTATCCGTGATCCAGAAATAATAAATTTCAGAGTGATCCAATTTTGTAAAACTAAATAATTGAATTTTAGAGCTATCTGAAGGGTATATTGACATATGTAATGAAAATGTTATTCTTCTACAGAGTGAAGTATATAAACAGAATTTTTTTATTTAAAACGCGTCAGATTTGGTTTTAGCACTTTGAAGAACTCCTATATTCAAATTTTTGAGCGAATCCAAAAATAAAAAAAATTGCTAAGGGTCTTTTTGGCAAAATTAAATTAAATTTTTTAGCCTCACCTCTTAGTAAATGAAGGATTTTTCTCTCCTTCCTCACTGAACTATAGTAATTTAACTGGAACAACTGTAAGCAAACTTTACATCTTCAGGTATTTGTTCTTCTAATTGTCCCTGAATAAAAATTATATGCCATTTAATTTATACTGGAGTGTTTTACTGCTTTACGGGGAATTTTTCTTAATCAAGACCTTCCTATTTTAGTAATTTAAGTATGAAAATATTAATGGCATGATTAGTTAACTTTTATTTTGTTTATGAATTACTGAAAGAAAACAGGTCACATTATTGATCCATTTTTCAATATATGACTTATGTTGTAGGTCTCAGATTTGATGAGAAAAATCAAATCCAAGTATGAATTTGATATCATTGAAAACCTTCAGGATTTTGAGATTCTTGTTGATACAGAAAAATTTTGTCCCTATGGCTCATTAATAAATGAATTTCAAGGTAAGGATGTTTAAATTTTAGTGCTTACTTTATATATTCGTTCAGGGAAAAAACGAAATATTTTATGCCTTCTTGAAGATTACATTTGTTTTCTTTGTTTTTATTAATGAAAAGTTTACAATCTTCTTTGCATGCTTTTTATAAGATTAGATATTCTCTCTCGGGAAGTTTCTTTTTTCTGACATTAGATACTAAAACAAGGATGCATTATATCTTTATGCCTATATATAATATAATATGATTATATAATATATATTATTACATTATGCATTAAGGATGCATTATATCTAAGCTAAGATAATTTTCTTTTTTTTAAAGAAAAACTAAGGTGTCAATTTTTTTTTTTTTTTTTTTTTTTATTCCTTGGTTATAGTCTGATACTAATTGCTTTAATTTTACCACTGCTAGTATTTTATGTTGGGAGTGGATGCTAAGCTGTGTTGAGTTGCTAATTCACATATCATATTGTTCAGTCCAAGAAACTATTAAAATGAGGGTTAAGTATAATGCAAATATTTCTTCTTTTTTTTTTCTTTTTGATCTATTTTCGATACTGGAGGATTAACCTGACAAAGACTATTTTGAATGAAAGGTATAGTGGATTGAATTCTACATTTAGTGATCACCTATTTTTTTTAGTGTGATTGGGGTAAAGTATAGAAATCCTGAGTTTTTAAATTTCCGTCATACATTAACAAGATACGAAAAAAGTTTGAATTGCAGAACGGTGAGACCCGTCTAAAACTCAGTGCACGCAGTTCCCATTAGGGATTTAGAAGGAAGGCTATGAGGGCCGGAGGTGTTGCGAAGGTGAACTACAAAATCACCGGACTCCGGAGAAGTTCTAACTGCAGGGAGACCAGACGGATTTTCCGAATGAAGCACATTGTGGTGTTTGGCGTCACAAAACCTGCATATGAATGCTGACTAGCACTGTGAGGCCCGATGGCCCGATCTCAGACAGTTCGGCCACAATCCAGATGACTTCACAAAGTCGTGGTGCTTGTGAATGGTCAATGCCAAGAATCTGCAACAGCGCGACATTAGATGTCATCCCTCAAAGCGGGGAGTATCTATGACACTGCCTTTTTGATGTTATGTGGCCGCTATTTAGATGGGAGATACAAATGAATGAGACTTGGGGTCCCTAAAATATATATAACCAAAAAAGATCCAGAAAAAGTGAGCCAGTGGAAATTGGAGGATGTGTAAATCGAACAGCTGGCTGGCACTCCTTGGAAGCTTTCGACTTATACTTTAGATGCCAAGTAAGTGAACATGATAAATCGTGGGCTACTAAAATATGTTGTATTAAGTTCTCCTATCTCTTGATGGATGGCTGCAAGGGATTTATATGTCTGTGCCCTTAGGTGTTCCTATGATCTGGTACATTTACATTATGCAGATGGTCATTATTTTTTTACAACCCCAACCAAAGATTTCATTGCACCCTAAAGTAAGTGGAAAATAGTGTACCTTAACCCGCCATCTGTCATGAGACCTATTTCCCTTGATGAATCTATGCCATATTCCTAAATTTCTACAAAATACCACTTATTCTTTCAATTTTGAAGACAAAGCCAAATATGAATATAACTTGTTGCAACTTGGAACAAATGTAGACTACAGCTGATTCCAGCTAAGGTTGGAATATCGAAAGAAAAATATCGATATTCGATATATCACAAAACCAAATATCGATATCCACCGATAATCACAAAACCAAATATCGATATCCACCGATAATCGGTAGAAAAATATCGATATATCGAAAGGAAATAGATGAAAAAGCAAAGAAGCCATGCATTAAATGAGTCTAACGTTATGAAATTTATGAGAAGGTTATGAAATAATAGAAATAATATTTATAGAACAATATTTTTTATTATTCATGAATCATTATAAAAAAAGATAGAAAAGAATAATATTTTGGTAAAAAAAATAAGTATTATAATACATTTTTATCTTGAAGGCTTTTTGTCATATTTCATATATTATATAATTCTACTAATTTTTCTAAAAAATAATTGTATTTTATAAAGTTTCCGTGCATGCATTGAGCATTCTCAAAATATTTATCTAAAAGCATGTAATTCATCTGATATATATTTCAGTACAATCACCATTTATGTTATTACCTGTTTGTCTTTACATAGGATTAATTAACAGTATATGTGTTTCAATCTTATCTACTAATTATTGTTTGGCAACTAAATATTGTTTATTCTCATATTTACCCCATTATATTTAAAAATTAACATGTGCTATATTTTAACCAATGATTATATGCAACAATTGATTTACATTTATAGTATTGTCTATTTTATTTCAATTTGGTGGATGATTGATCCAGATTATTTTTTGTTTTGGTAATCTTAAACTGTTAAGTTTATTTGAAGGGTAAGGAGGAAAAACCTGGACCCTATTTCATAATAAAGTGCGGAAGTATAATAGCGAGTAGACCTATGATCTATGCACATGATACACTGTGAAATGTTGAAACACAATAAAATTTAAAACTAGTTGTTAGCATCTACCAAATGTGCCTCGATTCCTTTTCTTGAATATTCTGGCCTGTGTCTTCACTATCTAGCAATACTTCTGGTAGTGTTCTCTTTCCTTTTAATAATTCTTCTAGATCTTATTTTTATTTTAAATTTACTATTTTCATTACAATTATTAATTCTTTCATTATATATCTATTTTATTTATTATGTCTATGTAATGATTTTCAATTTCATATTGATTTTGAAATTGAGCACTTCTTTATTACTATTAGGATATTTGGAATTTGTCTTATGCTGCTTTAATCTTGTTTTCAAATTTTGGGACATTTCCCCTCTATAATACTTTTCATTGTATTATTTCCATTTTATTTTGTAAATTACATTCTGTCTATTTATTGTTTTAATTTTCTCCTTAGTTTTTGTTATATATTTCCCCTCTATAATACTTTTCATTGTATTATTTCCATTTTATTTTGTAAATTACATTCTGTCTATTTATTGTTTTAATTTTCTCCTTAGTTTTTGTTATATATTTTCCTAGCTTATTGTTATTGTATTACAACAATTTCGAATGACCATGTTCATCGTTCTTAAAATCTTTTTTTAATTTTATACATAAGTCTAGGAATGAATTATAATCTTTGAAAATTATGCAGGTAATTATATCCATTCTAACTTCTTCTTTTTTGTTCCTTTCAATCTTAAATTTTTTTAAATCATCGATTTTTTTTTTTTTTAGTTTTTTTTTTTATTGTAGTATTTATTTTTATTTTCTATTATAATTCTTTCTTGTTATTCTATATTGTTATCGATGATGGAAGTATGGTTGACTGTAGAAATAAAAAATAAATGTCGGAGAAGCTTCGTTGAGGTCAATGAAGAAAACACCAATATGAAAACTTATTTTTTTGCGTGCCAATCAGGTTTAAGTTTTAGGCCAGCATCAGTGCTAAGAAAAACAAGATAACAGATGTTGGTGAAAACTAAAAATAAAGATTACAAGTTTACAAAGATTATTTAAAAATACAATGGAAAATTTAATTAATAAAGCTGTTAAACTGACACAAAGAACATGTGAAATAAGTAAAAAATATTGATTAATAACTTTTATCAAAAAGAACTATTAATACAATATTGTAATATACACATTTTTTCAGATTTTAGGTACGTAGTAAATAACTATTTTTTTGTATCTTAAATTAGATTTAGTATTTGGAAATAGGGATTCTCAGAAAAATAATACATTTATTTATCCTGACTGCAATCATCAAAAATTATAATCCAAAGTGTGTTAGTCATCATAAATGGAACCAAAATAGACGCCTTCATTTAAAAACATGAAAGGGAGAGTAGCTATTGTTGTGGGACCAGGGACCGGAGCAAACATCTTAAGAGTTCCCGTAGTACTTCATCCACATTTAAGATCCACATCATTTGGTAACACACTTTAATTATATCCCATAGACCACGGTCGTCGTTCTTCAAAGACTTTATTAGACCTTATATCGTTCTTCAAAGGAGAAAGTGTTAAATTTAAGATATATTGACGCTTCACGTATTAGTATGTTATGTATTAGTAATAGTTTTACGTGAGTGTGTGCCTGATTGTCTAGTAACCCTGCCCTGAGATAAGAGTCAAAATTATATAAAACAAATATATATTTAAAAAAGTGAAAATAAGTTTATTTATTTATTTTCCGAAAAAACGTAACTTTACAATATAGTATGCTAGTATGAATATAGTTGAAAAATCTGCTAAAATATATTGTATGAGAAACTTGGTTGGGAGGTGCAATCAATGCAGAAACACAATTATCATAATTATCTGGATATACTTTTCATACAACTAAATCTTTATTGTAATTATACTACTAGTAAGTAGTTATTGTAATAAATAGTTTGCATATATTTTATTTTATCTTTCATATAATTCATAATCTGTTATATTATAAATTAACACCTTTTTTTTCTATAAACTTCATTTTTTTCATTGTATTAGTCATTTCTGTTTGTTACCATATTATTTTATTGTTATTTGTACTGCCATTGCTGTTATCTTGTTTTTCTTAGCACTGATGCAAAAAAATAAGCTTTCATATTGGTGTTTTTCTTAAGCTTAATTTCATATTGGTGATTAAATAATTAAGCTGTAATGTTAAGTACAGCTCACGGATAAAATTAAAAATATGATAAAGAATAAAGGAAATTTCTAATTAAAATAAAATAATAAAATTTAAAATATCAATATCACCGATATATCGTTGCAAAATATCGATATTTCGATATATCGGGTGTTAGGATAACGATATAATATATCGGTTTTTCAAATCCGATATATCGCGTTCTGATATTCCAACCCTAATTCCAGCCCAACCGAAACTCTACAGCCAAAGATTATCAATCAGAGCTGATTTAATGATCTTGCTTGCTTGTGATCAAGACCTCTCACAATAAAATACAATGCCTTATTGCTTAGCTTGAGACTTCATGTGTGAAATTTCTTGGATGTGAATCTTAACTGAATAGTAAACATAGGAGGGTCGTCCAGAAAGTAAAGAATGATTTGACCTAACTAAATAAAAACGAAAGATATCAGCATAAAACTTTATTTAATAAGTTACAGTATTTCATCATCATTGCAGTCCAGTTATTTATTGTAACGTGGTACCAGTTTTTCAGTGCTGGTGTTATACTTGTTTGTAATCTTTTTCCACCCAAAGTCCTTTAGTTTCGGAAACAAATGAAAATCCTTTAGTGCCAGGTCAGGACTGTAAGGAGGATGCTAAAAATTTTTCCACTAAATACATTGAAGTTCTTCTTGTGCTTGAACAGCTGAATGAGGCCGAGAGTTGTCATGAATAAAAAACACATTTTCAGAAACTTTCCAGGTATCTTGTTTTGGATAGCACGTCATAGTCATTGAAGAGTGTTTCACAATAGGCCACTGAGTTCATTGTTTCTTTTTTTGGCTGCTCCCATCCATTTACTCTTGTGAACTTCTATCAAAATCTTTGGTACTTATCAAGTACACATTTTTTTGTAGCCAAAGTGCTCTGTCACCATTTCATGTAGGAGATATTTTGAAATTTGTTGGAAAAATTCATAAAGGTGTCCAAAGTGAAATGTCAGATTTCCTGAATTTTTTTCTTTCTATTCTTCCTTAATGAGTGATGGCCTCCCACTCCGGTCTTCGTTGTGCACTTAATTAAACATTATGCACCATTTCTTTACTTAACACTTGTTCATTGCATTATCACTATACACTTGTGTTATTTGCCTATAAATTTCGAATGGCCGAACATTTTGTGCATTCATAAAAAGAATCACACTATTAATTAAAGTGGTCTATTATTCCAGTCAACTGGTGACCAGAAAGGGGTCTTTGTGGACAGCTTTGGAAAAGTTCTGAAAATTTGCTCAATTACGTTTTTTGGGATGTTGATCATGAATTTCAATTTTGTTATCTCAAATATTTCATGGAAATATAAAAAGACATGCATAGCATAGCATAGCACAAATCAGTCTTAGAGTATCTCCCTTGCTGTCAACTGTTTATGTATACTTCTTTAGTACATCTTTCTGTTTTAATAGCTATTAGCAGAAAATTCTGTTCAATATTCTCCTAGATTCAAAATATTCTCACCAGTTAACCCGATAGCGAAATATAGTGGCTCTGAACACTGTGAAGAAGTAGTGAGAAAACATTTTGACATTTTAAATAGATTACCTGATCAGTGCCGCTGAGGTGAAGATGTAGTGATAGTTTGTTTATCAAGCCTGACCCCCATCGTTCTCTCTGTGTAAACAAAAATGTATAATATTATTATTTTTTTTCTACTCTTATCCGCTCTTTAAAAGATGTTTAATTTATTTCAAACTTAAAATGGTCGATTGCAAGATTTGTGATAAGTCTGTTAAATGAAAATTGTATATGTTGTCTTGCAAAATGTTTCAAGTTAAATGCTTTAAGTTCGATACTACTAAGCTAAAAACTGATAAAAAATTGACACACCCCGAATGCGAATTAGCATCATGGAAATCAAAAGCAAATGAATCTGACTCGATGATAGAGCTACTGAGGGGACTATGGTTAGAGGTTAAGGTAATGAAGGCTACACTTCAGGACATAAAAGAGTTAAAAGATATGAAGGACACCCTCAATGAAAGTCTGCAGAAAATCGAAGACCTAGAGCAGCAAAAAAATCAGATAGAGAAACTATCTGTAGAAAATACTAATCTGAAAGCTAAAATATTGGATCTAGAGGGCCTTCTAATTAATGCAGAACAAAATCAGTTGAAAAACACCGTGGAAATTAGAAGCATTACGGAGAGACAGTAGAAGGCACTATACTTATCGTCGGCTCAGGTCTTGACAAGAAGGAATCCCGGGCCCTATCATTATAAGATTTGTATGTTAAACTCTGAGAGATGAGCTTGTTCGGCAGAGAAGAACCGAAAGGACTTATAGGCTGGGGCGAAAATGAGTCGAACCGTATATATGTAAGCGAAGCGATGACACCAGCCAACAAGCACCTTTACTGGCTAAAGAAATTAAGTACAATTGGTTCAATGGAGGTAGAGCCAGGTGTAGGCAGTCTGATGGTTACCCACCCAGCAGTGGTCATTAGTAAACCAAGTGACCTGGGCATGTCCAGCCTGAATCCAGTATGCAGGTCACCTCAGTACAGTAAACATTTTATTTTTTGAATTTTTTTAACCACTTGGTATAAATGAGAGGTTATTTTAGAGGATTATATATATATTTTTATATATTGAAGATATTTCATTGTTTTATATTGAGGATATTTTATTTTTTATACTGAAGATATTTTATTTTTATTTGTTGCCTGTGTTTTTTACCATATTAGTATAGATGAGATGCTATTTTGTTTCACTTTTAGTCTTTTCCTATTACTTTTTCTTCTTTTTTTTTTTAATCTATGTTTTTTACATTTTTTCTTTTCTTATAATTTAATTTTCATTGAAAATTTACTTTTAAATTCATCTCAAAATATTAGCATACCATTAATATTTTTGTTTTAATTCTTATTGTATATTTACATTCTATCTTCTCTTAAAACTGAATGCTGTTTAAAAAGTTGTTATATCCTATTCCTCAGCCTTGATCCTTTTATCTGTAATTCCACATCCCAACCCCTCAGTCATGACTAATAACTTGAATTCTGTCACTTCAATGTATAATCTCATATTGCCCACTATGATGAATTCCAACATTATTTCCTCAATAATTTTTATCATGTAATAGCTGTATCTGAAACCTGGCTAAAACCTTTCATTCCTTTCTCCCAAATTTCCCTTATTAATTACTTATTACGTCGCCATCATAGAACTGATTGGACAGGAGGTGGTGTTGGAATATATATCAATGACACTCTTAAGGCTAAAATCCTTCTTGTTGAATTGTTAAAATTTTAACTATTTCCTCTCCTCTGCTATATGCTGTTGTTTACGGACCCCTCATGTTCCATTCTCTTTGAATCCTCTCTTGTCCAACTAGTCTCCACTTATTCCAATGTCATTATCGCTGGGCGATTTTAACACTAATATGCTTTCTGAATCCTGTGGTAAATCCTTTCTTATTGACCTAGTGTTTTCCCTCAATCTTTACCTCGTTCCTTATTCTCCTACCCATCACATGCAATTTTCTGACTTCCACATCTCTGACTTTCCTATGAAAATTCCTCTTGCCAGCACCCTATTCCCTTTCTTTCGTCACATGATCTACCAAATTTTTACTATGTCATCTTCATGGTCCCCTTATGGTTTAACAATCATAAAATATATTGATTTTTCATTAAAATGCTATTAGAAAATTGATAAATTTTACTCAGAATATTTCTTTGTTGGGGAAACCTAAATTCCACCTACATTTTTTCGCAAATCAGATGCCGATTGTTTTAGACCGAGAGTCAGTGCAAAAAAATTGACATCTGAAGAAAACTTTAATGGAATTTTTTTTAATCCTTATAGTATTGAGATTAAAAAAATAAGAGTGCCAGTTGGATCATGCTACTTGAAAAAATAGTGGCCAAAAAAAGTTGGCATTTTAGGGCTATTTTTGGTATTCCACCTATAATTCCTAAACTGTGCATTCTATCGAAAAAGCTATAGTATATTAAATTAAAAAACACCAAATTCTGCGTCTAATGAGTAAACTACAACATAATAATTTGGTTCACTAGTGTGGTCAAAAACCACGGACATAAACAACGATTTTGTCAAAAACAGAAACAGAGTATTATATATGAGTCTGCAGCTTGGAAATGAGTTCTCTAAGAGGAAAACTCATAAGATAAAAGTTGTAGAGCATCAAATTCTGCGTCCATTGAGGACCAAAAAATTTAAATTCAGTCAAGTACAGCTCTCGAAATTGGCAATCTCCTGATTTCCGGCAATTAGCCCAGTTTGGTTAGCTACCTGAATTCATTAAAGATTTGATTTTAGGAACACATTCTCTCTCCACAGACTTTTTAGACAATTGTAGACTGTATAATGTTATAATCAATATTCTTCGTTTGGAACCAAAGAAATAAGAGAAGGGAATTTCATGCCCACTTTTAAAATCTAGGGTCAAGATTATCATTTAATTGGCAGTTTACTTTCTGATCCAGAAGGCACTCCTAAATTTCTACAGATCTATTTTATGTCCGAATCTGACCAGATATTAGCCCAATTGAGTATTAACACAACTTTGAAAAGGAAACTTATAGAAAGATTGCAGACAATTTTACAAGATAATAATAATCTCATTCGGAATTTCAAGTATAATCTGGAATCAAGACCAATTTAACAATTTGATAATTTGAAGTTAATTATCCATACTGATCGAATTCCAGTGGACAACATACAGGTTGATAAAATGCGCCTACAGCTAATGAAGTTGCTGTATTATTAGTTGATGAAGACAAATGCCCGAGAGACATAATGTTAAATGGTTGATTGCAACGGGTTTCTGAGCTTCATCATTTGTACGATCCACTGCAGTATCCTCTGATGTTCACATAAAGAGAAGATGGATATCATATCAATATCAAACAGAATAATAATAAAGCAAAAACTGTTTCTTACATTTAATTTTATGCCCACCGCTTTATGGCTGGACAAAGTGTCCTTAACCATCTGCATCTTTACAGAAATCTATTTAATCAACAATGTGTTGATATGATGTCTAAAACGATTTCTAGAAGATTGAATTTTATATGCCATAATCAGAAGAAATTGCACACCAAACATTCGTATATTTATGGGATGTAGTTAATCAAAATGGCAATGTGAGAGCTGTGGACTTGGGTCAACGAGTTATTCTTCCTGAAACATTCACAGGTTCATCACGAAATATCCTTGAAAAAACTCAAGATGCTTAAGGTATATACGTTGCAAAGTTGTCCTGATTTGTTCATTACATTTATGTATAATCCCGATTGGCTTAAAATAAAAAGTGAATTAATAGGGAATCAAAAGTCATTCAATCGACATGACATAATTTCCTGAGTTTTTCATCTAAAACTAAAAAAAAATTATGAAACTGTTGGTAAAACACTTCTTTTCTCCTGGCGTTACAGACCGAAGTGGTCCTTGGCCTGCTTCAACATCTGCCACAGGGCTCTGTCCTCCACCACACGGATGCCTGCCTGTCACTTGTCCTCTTCCACCTTCTTCTGTCGTGCTCTTGGTCGGCCCTTTGCTCTAGTGGCGAAGATCTTTACTTTGTGTATCTTCTTCAACTGTCTCTCTTCACTCATTCGGTTGACATGACCATACCATTTCAGCCTACTTATTCTTGTAAAATTAAACAGGGATAGATCGTTGCAAATATCATATACTTCTTTATTCTTTCTGCTTTGTCACACTCCATTCTCAAACATTCCTCGCAGCACCCTCCTTTTGAACCGGTCAAGCCTGTTCATTACCCAACATTCACCGCCGTAACTAACAACAGGTCTGATTAGAGTTTTGTACATCTGAATTTTATTTTTGCGAGAGATTAGGTTATGTGCCGAGGGTCATAATATATTCTATTTCCTGCCAGAATTCTTCTTTTAACCTCTTCTGCTTCATTGGTCATTAGTTATCCCAGGTACGGAAATGCCGGCACTAATTCGATTTTTTTTTTTTTTTTTTTGTAGAATGGTGGGTGTTGCTGCCTCATTCTCTCAATGATCATCAGCTTGGTTTTACTGACATTTATTTTGAAGCCAGCTCTTCCTGCTTCCCTTTTCAGTGTATCATATGCCTCTTTGATTAGCTGCCTACTTCTTCCCAAAATCTAGTCATCTGTTTAGGCCCTTAATTGCAGTGATTTATTGATAATCTTGATGTTACCCTTTATCCTTACTTTCTTCACAGCCTTATCAAGAACTAGGTTGAACAGCAAAGGAGCCAGAGCATCTTTTTGTCTCAGTCCATTCCTTATTTCCAAGGGTCTTGACAACTCTCCGTTCACTTTTACTTGACAATCGGTGTGCCTCATTGTCATCTTTGTTAAAACTATTAGTTTAGGAGGGATATTTGCTTCTTCCATGGCCTCATAAACCATGGATCTGTAGGTCGTATCATATGCAGCACTGAAATCAACAGTTGATAAAACACAATCTTTTATAAAGTTTTGATTTTGAAAAAAAAAATGGGATTTTATCCTGAAGGGGTATCCTCAGATCTCTAAACAGAGTTGATATCTCAAAATAAGAAATGAAAAGGTTTTTAAAAAATATAAAAAACTTATTTAAACAGATATGAGAATATAATTGTGTTTATAAATTGTTGACTCTATTCTCAGAGCTAGGTTGCTCGTAAATCAGACATATTTACACAGAACTATTATTAAAAACATTTATCAGATTTTTTAACATGAAGCGTTAATACATTCTTAAAATAAGCAATTTATCCTTTGTAGAACAACAACAGTGATTTGTGCACTTTTACGAGAGGTAATGAAATGGTGTTACTAAATCTGAAGCTAATCCAGAATTGAAAAATGGCGGGAGATCCCAAGGTGCATCTGCTCTGATCCCTGGTCCACAAACAACAGACCTATTCCCTTTGTGTCCGTTACACCACAACAAATTTCAAAATAGCGAACTTACATTTTGATTTTCTAGTAAGAATGGACGATTTAAGAAAGTTTTCTCTTGTTCAAAATCTCTGTTATATGTTTTTGATTATATTTGAAACAGTTTCATTCTTGAAATGTTCAAAAAATTGAAGATTTAAACTTGCTCATTATGGCAGTGGTTCTGCTGAAGTCCAAAATGGAGCCGCCATGTTTTTAAATCGAGATGAACCATTTTGATTTCAAACATATTTTCATTCCATTAATGATTTTTGATAATCCTTTCCGCAAAGAGGGTTTACAGGTTAGGAGATATCTTGGTTAAAATGTACTTTCGGAAATCTGCTTCGCCACCAAATACGATGAAAAACACATGTCGTATTGTACCGTACTACAATTTATGATACTTGTCGTCAGGACAAATATAAGTTGGACTAGTCTGCTTAACAATCCCTATTTCCATATACAACATTTGACTTGCTAAAGCCACTTCACAATTTACAATACCTAAAAATAGTTATTTACTGCGTAAATAACTAAATTTAAAAAAAAAATATGTAAATTACACTTTGGTAAAGTTAAATGTTACATGTACAGTGTTGAGTGGCAGAAACAAGATTTGCCACACTGTCACATTCTCTTATGGTTAGAAATTAAATTCAACCAGAGGAGATTGATAAAATTATTTCAGCTGAACTGCCAAATCAAAATTCCAATCTCTTGCTTTTTGTTTGACATTGTTTGCAAAAATATGACTCATGGGCCTTGCAGGAAATTCATTATGACATCACCATGCATGAAGATGTTCAAAAAAATATCCTCGTAATTTTGTACTGGAAACACTAGCTGGGAATGATGGTTGTCCAAATTATCGTAGATCCCCTGAAAATGAGAGATATACCACTTCTTTGAACATTTGTGGTAAAACTGTACAATTTGATAACAGTTGGGTTGTACCACATTGCCCTACATTATCAAAATGTTTTGGTGCACACATGAATGTAGAATAATGCCATTCAATTCAAGCTATCAAGTATATCTAGCAATTTATTTGTTATCATGTTTGTTTGTTACCAAACCAGTAATGCTATGGAAAACAATTCCAAGTAACCAAAGTAACCATCAACTGACATTCTCTGAAGAGATTTTTAATAAAGGTTTGATTGAAATAGAAGACGAGGTAGTGTTGTCTTTCCAAAAAATATTTGCGTGAATTTAGATTAGCTTCAACTATCAGGGATGACACACAAATCAAATACTCTTTTGGAATTTAATCTACCTAAATTTATCGATAATCAGAAATACGCGTTCATTGTTATTATTGATAGTGTGATCAATAATCGAGGTAAATTAGTTTTTGTGGATTCTTCTGGTGGAACTGGCAAAATCTTTCTAATAAATTTATTATTGGCTAAAGTGAAATCGTCAAAGGGTGCTGAGTGTAGCATCTTCAGGGATCGCGGCAACACTTCAAAATGGAGACAGGCCTAGGTCTGCTCACTTAACTTTAAAATGACCATTGAACATATTCTGTGATGGATAATGTTTGCCTGATCCGTAAATACAGTCGATTCAGAAAAATTATTCAGGAAACATCACTTATAGTTTGGGATGAATGAACTAAGAGTCATTGAGTCCATATTGAAGCTATAGGTCGATCTTTCCAAAATCTTAGATCAAACAATAAGATAATGGATGGCGTAACTTTGGTTTTTGTTGGAGATATTCGGCAAGCTCTGCCTGTAATTCCAAAAGGTACGAGAGTTAATATAATAAAAGTATGCTTGAAGTCTTCATGTACCAGGTGTGTAAATATGAAACCGGAATTTTTCATTTAAAAATAATCATTTATTAATTGAAAATTATGAAAAATATTTTATTCGAAGTATTGCCCATCACTAGCTATACATTTTTCCCATCTGTCCGGCAATTTGTGAATTCCATTCCAAAAAAAATTGTTGCTCTTTTGAGGAAAACCAGTCATCGAGCCATTCTCGTACATTTTCATATGAATCAAAGAGCTGCTCAGCAAGTGCATGACCCATCGATGCAAATAGGTGATAATCGGAAGGAGCTAAGTCTGGTGAATAAGCCGCATGAGAAAGTATTTCCCAACCAAACGTTCCAATTGTTTCCTTGACCACTTTTGCTGTGTGTGATGGTGCATTATCATGCAGCAAAATCGCCTTGTGTTTCCTGATTTGGTACTCTGATCGTTTTTCACGCAAAGCTTGATTTAAATTAACCATTTGTTGTTGGTACCGCTTAGTATCAACGGTTTCAACAGCTCATAATAGATCACACCCTTCTGATCCCACCAGATACAAAACATTGTCTTTCTTCCATAGCGATTTGGTCTTGCAGTTGATGTCAATGGTTCGCCTGGAGTTACCCATGATTTTTTACGTTTTGGATTTTCAAAATATATCCATTTTTCATCGCCAGTCACAATTCGATGAAGAAATGACTTTTTTTTGTATCTGGCGAGCAATATTTCGCAAATGGTTTTGTGATTTTCCTGCTGCCTTTCGTTCAACTCATGTGGAACCCATTTGCCAATCTTTTGAACCTTTCCCATGGCTTTCAATCGAATGGAAATGGCCTCTCGTGTCACACTTAACTGATCTGCGAGTTGTTGTTGGGTTTGAGTGTCACCCTCATCCAACAATGCTTGCAATTCACTGTCTTCAAATTTTTTCGGTGGTCTTCCACGTGTCTCGTTTTTGTGATGGTCAAAATCACCACTTTTAAATTTTTTTAACCACTCAAAACACTGTGATTTCCCAAGAGCATACTCACCATAAGCTTCAACAAGCATTCTATGGGATTCTGCTGCTGTTTTCTTTAAATGGTAACAAAAAATCAATGCTGTCCGCAAATTGTAGTTTCCAGGCACAAAATTCGACATGTTTACTGTTGTTTCACAAAATACACTGTTGTATGACAACTGAATTGTGAGTTGAAACACCTTCACAGATGATAACAAAACAAAATGGTGCCCCCAGCGGGACTTCACGGTAGCTAAATTTACAGCTAGCGCTTTCTATTGGCAAATTCCGGTTTCATGTTTACATACCTGGTATTTGGAACAGTATCCACCAACTCAATTTGCGTACAAACATGAAAGTTCATCTTGTGGGAGGAAACGCTGAATTTCCAATTCAGTTAATAAAAATTGGTGATGGAATGGTGAACAATGAAAATTGCTGCATCACTGTCAGTGAAAATAGGGAGAATAGTGACTATAGTCAGTGATTTGATTTCTGACATTTCAGATTTATTGAATAAGGCATATCGTTGGTTCTGTGAAAGAACCATAATTTCCCCTAAAAATATAACGGTAGAGGAAATAAAAAACATTATCCTTGAAAAGGTCAATGGTAACAGCCAATATTATGTGTTGATTGATTTTCTAAATAGTCTCTGTCTATCTGGATTACCAGCACATGAACTAAAATTAAAACTTGGTTCTTAAAATATGCTCTTACGCAATCTTTAACCAGCCAACCTTAGTAATGGTACCAGGTTACAAATTAAAGCTATGCATGACAATATCATTGAAGATATAATCCTTCATGGACCAATGATTCCCATTGATCTGCCATTTAAAGTTAAACATTTACAATTTCCAGTTACAATTTCCTTTGCTGTTACAATGAATAAATAGCAATGCCAAACATACAAATACATTTGAGTAGATCTTCTTACGGAATGTTTTTCCTATGGCCAATGTAGGGTTTTCCAGAACTGGAAATAATAACAATCATCGAATCATCTTGATACTAACAGGAGACAAAACTATAAATATAACATATAGAGAAGTCGTTTAAATTTATTTTTTCTTTTGCAATAAATGTGTATATAAATAAATTAATTTTATTGATACCAAACTTTCAATTGTATTCATTTACTCTCTCTCTCTCTCTCTCTCTCTATATATATATATATATATATATATATATATATATATATATATATATATATATATATATATATATATACACTCAAATCTAGCAATAGCGAACCATTGCCGGGTCAGCTAGTTCCTTATATTTTTGTATTCTATAATTTTTTCTTCTGGGGCAACGTTTACGAGCACTCCCTCTTAGTCTAATGGCGTCTAGTCAAATTGGGTACAGAAAGAAATCTCTGTTGAGAGTTTTGGTGAAGTTATGAAAATTTACTCATTTGTGTTGTTTAGGGTGATTATTAAGAATTTAAACTTTGGTATCTCGAATTCTTCCTGGAAGTATGAAAACTATTACATAACTTGAAAACCATGTATTATTCGAATAAATTCTTATACTTATTTTATACTAAATTAAAGAAGAGCAAATCGCCTACAATTTTGATTCTAATGATTTTTTTGTTGGGTCACTCCATTTTGAAGTGAGCACTAGTTCAAATTATGAGGCAGAATAACAAAATTAATTACATCATAAGAATCAAAATTGTAGGTTATTTACTCTTCTTTTATTTATTATAAAATGAATATTATAATTTATCCTAATAATTTATAGTTTTCAAGTTATGAGCAAAAAAGGGTAACAAATAATTTTTCTTTATTAATTTTTTTTTTTTTTATACTTCTGGGAAAAATTTGAGGTAAAAAAGTTTAAATATGTAATCAGCACCCTAAATAACATGAGTAAAATTTCAGAACTTCTCCAAAACTTTTCACTGAAATACTTTTCTGGTCCCCATTTGACTGGACCCCATTAAACTAAGGAGCGGATGCCCCTAAACGAGGCCCCAGATGAAAAAATTATGGAGTAAAAAAAAGGTAAGTAATTTACTCTTGTTTAATTTAATAGAAGGAAGAAGTTGGTGCAGGGGGGGGGGGGGGTGCGGTCAAAGACTAACACACTAATAAGTATGACTTGGTGTGTTAGTCTTTGACCGCACCCTCTGATCAACTTCTTTCTTAATTTCTTCTTTCTTAGTTTTCATGCAGTGAGATAAAAAACAAAAAAAGATTATTTTTTTTTTGTGTTTTTGCTATTTATTTATTTAATTTTTTTTATATTTCCAGGAAAAATTTGAGGTAACAAAGTTAAAATTCGTAATCAGCACTCCAAAAAACTTGAATGAGCAAATTTTCAGAGCTTCTCTAAAACTTTTCAGGTATAAGTACCATAGGCCTGGACTACGTATGGAAAAAAAGACTACGATATTAACACATAAAATAACAACTATATATTTTACAGAATACATTAGGATATTGGGGAAACCAAAAGTAGAATAACTAATTTAGTAGTTTAGTTAAATTTAGATTGCTTGGGCCAATTTTATTATAACGGTGAACTGCTGGTGAAGATGTTAAAGGTGGTGAGTGATTTATAAGCAGAAAAGAAAAAAAAAAAAAAAAAGAGAATAATTCATGGGCTTATCAGCTGCAAATGGTGGATATGGTTAACCTCGTAATGGAAATTAGTGCCTGCTGGCCAATTTTTTCTTTCTGTTTATTTCTTCTCCCCCCTTTCTTTTTTCTTTTTTTCGGAGTGAGGGTTTCTTGTACTATTCAGACCTTGAATATCTTAAAAAACTCAGAATCAAAATCTGTCAGTCTAGTGGAGGCCACATGAACTCCAATATCTCTTCTGTAGCAAGAGATCGTGGCTTGTGGTTGCGTTTCCCCAAAGAACCGCTAGATTGTGGCAATGTTACTTTCGGAACAGAAACAGCCGCCATTTTGATGTGTTGTAGAATAAACAGGTCTAATCTCACAACAACAAAACTTGACTCACCTGAGGTGGGGGCAGGAGCTAACTATCCCCCATGCTATCGTGGTGTGGTACTGGTGCCAAGTGTAATGAACAATCATTGCAAGTGTAATTCTTATGCAGAACATGTGATAGATATATAAAAACATAATACTTACAAAAAATATGGAGCATTTGTCCAAAAATGTCTAGAATTGAGCTATACTGGGATGAAAGAAGGGCTTTTGCCTTGCCCACAAATTCAAACTCTTTTCAAGGACTTTTATCAGGATATAGCCTGTATGATAAAAGTAATTGTGGAAAATGAAATGAGATAATCATTTCTGTTGGCAGTTAATTTGGCTACTGGAATAGGAAATATAATGAAAAATATATAAAGAAACAAACTACTCAATGGCCACTTCATTATTTCGTTAGAGCTTCGTTATTTTAATTGCAAGTTAGACTCTCAAAATGTCAATATTTAAAAATATTATGTTACAGTATCATAGAGATGAAATAATATATGGTATATTATAATTAGTACTAATAAATATTATTTAGCTATAATAATGTTGAAATCTCTTTATTAACTTGCCTCGGGTGAAACTAAAAATAAGTGCCTAACTCAAAAGGAACTAACTCATTTTGTCTCACTGAATGACTGAACACGACCTCATAATCCCATCTCGATGGAATGGAACTGTCATTGGGCCGGCCCCATCAGATGAGGCGTGTGTAGTGGACGTTCTCCAACGTTGTCTCTATATTTGGGATCGTTCGGCCGGCCAGGGCTCAAAATGACCTGAAGATTATTCGGTCAAAAATGGTTCTAGTGGTCGATTGGCCTGGACCATCATTTGGCTGGTGCCAGGCGAATAGGGCGTGTGTATTGAATGGGCTCCAACGGTTTCCCTATATTTGGGATCGTTTGGCCGGCCATGGCTCAAAACGGCCCAATACGGCTTGAAGATTATTTGGTCAAAAACAGTTCCTCAACTAAGTTAAGACTTAACTTACTAATATTTAGTTATATGTGCAAAACTAATAATAAAAAGTTACAAATATATCAAAATAAGTGCTTAAGAACCACTGGGAATTACCCGTACTTTTTCAAATACAGTTATAGCAAAAATACACCTTATAACAAATATTGGGAACTACACAAAAAATAGTACACAACGTTATGTTTTATTAACATAAAAAAAATTAAACATTTATTATTGTAAGATACAATTTTTTTTTCTGTTTTTAGAAATGATAAATTTTTTTTTCTTTAATTTTTTTTATTAAGAATGTTTTTAGTCGTTTGTGTAAAGTTGTACAATAATGTACTTTAATCTAGAGACTGGTCTATTGTGGTACAGCTTACAATTTGTGTTCATTATAATGAAATCATCAAATAAAACATTTATCATCTGTTGAAAACGAGATGGCGCTAAAATTTACCAGGCAATATCAATACTTAATAATAGAAACAACAACAAGAATAACCCCATCAAAAAAGGAAATGCACTGATAACTGATGACTCAAAAATAGCTGTCTACTTTTGTCAACACTAAGCAAGTACTAGTAACTTCAAACCAAACTAAAAAGCATCCCATTTGGTGGAAAAAAAATCCCTCCTCTACTTGCAGTAAGCAAAGATGTAGTTTCCTTTTTCTGGCTAATATTGAATTTTCAGAACTTGAAGAGACACTGTCCACTGTAAACAAGGAAAAAAGCTCTGTTCTAGACGAAATAATGCCTGAATTCCTTATCCATATAAAGTAAAGCAACTAATTCTTATATTCTTCAATCAAGTATGGAAATCTCATTTCCCGTGCGAATGGAGAAAAGTTGAGGTAATCTCTGTTCCAAAAGAAGGTAAAACATCTGAAACCCCCAAAAATGTTTGTCCAATTTCATTGACCAACATTTTCTCTAAACTCTATGAAAGAATAATAGTCAAAAGGTTGCAGGAATACTTAGATAACAATAAACATACATCAGACTGTCTGGCTGGCTTTAAGAGGCATTGTAGCACCATTGAACAGATAGCACGCTTTTCTCAGAAAGTCAAGGATGGCTTTCATTGGAGGCAGAGTACCCTGGCTGTCCTAATAGACTTTAAAACTGCATTTGACCAAGTCTGGAGAAACATGTTACTAAGCAAGCTTATTAAGAAGAGTGTCTCAGGCAATTTGCTTAAGAGCATTTCATCATTTTTGCACCAGTATTTCATAAGAGTAAGATAAAGGAACTCGCGCTCCAAATATAGATAAACAAGACAGGGACTGCCTCAGGGTTCCATACTAAGTCCACTCCTTTTTACAGTAGTGATAGATGATATCGTAGAACTCCTTCAATTCCTGGTACTGGATGTCTCCTCTATCCTGACGATCTTATTATTTGGCTACTCGCAGCAATATCAAGGCGCTTAATGCTCATATGCTGAAAACCCTGGATCTTCTTAGGCGGATGAAAACTAAATAATAATGAACACATCCAAGACGGAGTTTCAGTTTTTCTCGCTTTCAACTAAGACTTCTGAAATAAACCTGTGATATGCAGACTGTGAATTACATCGTACTGAGGCCACATATCTTTTGAAGTAGCCACATATCACAGAGTTTGAAGTAGCTGAACCTGTGGGGAAGGTTGCAACAAATTATGATGGAGAGATTAAAGCAATCAGACTGGCTCAGGAAAAGCTCACCTCAAGAGAAGACCAGAAAACAGCTGTCTTTGTAGATTCACAGGCTGCACTACTCTCACTGAGGTCAATAGGTGAAGCTAATGCGGAAGTCAGCAAGTGCAGGAGACTAATTAATGATTTTTTAAAAAAAGGAGCTTCAATTGAATTTAAAGGGTTCCAAGACTTTGCGGGCTCCTGGGGAATGAAGCTGCTGACAGATTGGCTAAGCAATGCTCCAAATTGCCACAGCCATCAATTTCCCTCCACTATCATTCCGCTAAACGAATAGAAAGAGGGAAAATACAGGAAAATCTCAAAAACTACTATTCAAGATTTGCTGAGGGGAAGCAATAGGAGCTCCTTCTGAGTCAGGAAGGCTACATACCGATGTTGTTGCCTCCGGTACAATCAGTTGCCTGCTTCAAGATATTTATGGGACATGACTACCTCCAACTGCATCTCTATAGAATTGGAGTCGTTGAAAGCCCTATATATCCTTTGTGCCATGTAGAGATGTCCGCTCGCCACCTTGATGTATGTCCGCCCATAGAGGACATTAGAATTGCACTAGCTGACACTGAGAACAATTTCTCGAGATGATCGGTTTTATACTGGGTTGCTAGGAAACGTATGACAGCAATGTCAACGTAATCCTAGCACAATGGAAAAAAAAAAAAGTGTTAAAGAAAAACAAAAAACATATCCAATATCTATACAATAATACATTTCTATAAATAAAATAACTTTTTCCAGTATTATATTCTCTTGTTTTCTTGAAAGAACTTATATTCTTTCAAAATTTCATGTTGTTTTAGATCATGAAAAAAAGCAGTATGAAATTTATCATTGTACCAATTTAACCCCTAGTTTTATGAACTTCCATCAAAGGCTTCAAACATTCCTACTGTGGTTCATTGATGCTGCAAGTTATGTCGATATGGATGATAGCGGGTGGAACTTTTTTGTACTGTAAGTATATTTTTCTTTCAATTTCTGTGAGGATTTAGGTATAGGATTGTTACTACTAAAATAAAATAAATTAATAAAAACATCACCGTTATTAATGATTCCTTGTGAAATGTCCAGAATTTTTAGTGTGTCATTTTTAGATGTCCAATACTTGTTGTATGTTTCAACCCTCCAAGATACAACTATATATAGTATAAGCTTATAATCTTATCTATTAGAAAATATTATTACTTAAATTACAACACTTTCCGTCATTTGAAATCTATTTTCAAAATAGGGCAAATTTCAGACTTTTTTTCTGACACAAATTAACATTGACAGCTCTTTGTGAAAGACTTATTAGAAAAAGTGGATAAAAAAAAGGGTGGGAGGGCAGGTTGTCCTCTTAGAGTAAGGACTTTAGTTGTGATCATATGGACATGGTCGTCCTTAGAGGGTTGGAACCTTTATATTTTTTTGATGCTGTTGGATAATAACTGCTTATCCAAAATTATTTAAATTCCTATTCTAGGAGTAAGCCTAGTATATTAATATCAAATCTTTTTTCCAAGAGCTTTTTGTGCTTATCAGCTCACTATCTATTTATAAATTGGCTCTACAGTCCCTGTAGGGCATTGGCCTCCGACATTATCCTTGTCCGCTCGTTCCTGTCAGCTGCATGTTTTCTCCATATCCTCACCCCTATCCGGCACATCCTGCCTCCACGTCATCAAGCCATCTCAGGCATGGTCTTCCTTGCATTCGCCTTCCTTCTGGCAATTGATTTAGCAGCCTTCTTGGTAGACAATCTGCTAACATTCTTTCCACATGACCAAGCCATCGTATTCTTGCCATCTTGATGAACACCACAATAGAAGACCAAATACATGAGGTCTTCCAGAAATGAATGGCAAAAGTACCCTCACATTGAAATTTATAGTCAGAATTTCGATAATATAATTTCAATTATCTAGGGTCAGTTGTAACAGTGAAAAATAGCATTAAAGAAGAAAGAAAAGCAACACTGGTCGCTGGCAGTAGGTGCTTGCATGCACTCCAGAAGGCACTCCATTTTTGAAACCTTTCCCGCAAAGCCAAGTTAATAATATATCGGACCATCATCCGACCAATGGTGATATATGGCAGTGAAACGTAGGTTCTCACTAAAGAAAAAAATATATATCAGCTCACTAAATATAGTATTTTGGAAATATACAAGTTGACCAGTTCCCCCACCTCTTGTATTAGCACCCAAAACATTGTTATTCATCTGCATTAGCTCGTTTTTAGTAGAATTTAGTGCAGAATGTGTATATATTGGAAAGATTACAAAACACGACAGTCTATTAAAATGTCCATTGTTATAACATTAAATTCATACAATTAGATGTTATTTCTTTATTATTTATATTAGAAGGTTCGCGAGCCATGTGTCTCATGTCAGGGTATTGGCATTTTGGAAGCTAAAGATGTTCATTTAGAACCTAAATTGAATTTACATTATTATTTTTATTTATGGTTAAGTGCCTACCCACTTTGTGATATACTCCCATATGGGTCACCCATTTTTAAATTCAATTGGCTAGAAAATTAAATGACAGAATTATTCTTATTATATATTACAAGGTTATTTCAAATTTTTAAATATGCACATCATTTTGTTGAAATAGAAAACTAACAGTTATGTATAAGTAAGAAACTTGAGGACCCATGAAGAACTATTTCGCAAGTCACAGTTTTGTATAGAACTCCACTTTTAAAAAGCGGAAAATTGCTAATAGTCAAGAGGAAATGTACATGAAGAAGGTTGGTTAAAAGATTTTTTTGTTTTTTATAACTTGCATATATACAAGAGAAAATAGTTTTCCAACAAAATTTTCTGCAGGAGTACTTTCTGCTGCCTAAAATCTCGAAATTTTTGGACTATTCAAAATATCTTGGTTACCGTTGTTTCTAGGACAATGCTTGTTCATTTCATTCTTATAGAGAAGAGCATTCTCTACAACTTTGGTCCTCTTTTTTATACATACAATAGCAAGTATGGTACAGAACTTCAAAAACAAGATGATTAATCCCACTTTCCTAAAAACTGTGAAAAACGTTGTTTTGTGCTGATTTTTTCCAATTTCCTGCTATTAATAAAGCCAAAACAATTTTCAATTTTTATTTTATTCTGCTGTAAAAACATTTTGAAGTTCACTGCATTCTGTTGACAAATGTTTCCTGGAGCATCATAAACTTAGTAAATAATATGGTGTTTCAATTTCTGAATATATATATATATATATATATATATATATATATATATATATATATATATATATATATATCATTCACTCACATCCTTCATATTTTCATACATAATTAATTTAAATCATTTCTCTTTGACGATGTTTAATTAACTGTCGATAAAATGAAATAGATCAGGAAGCAATCATTGAAGAAATAAAAATAAAATAAAAAATTGATAATTAAATAATCAGTTTTATGCAAATAACATGCCGAGTTTCAGAATGTTGAATTCAAGGGGAATGATTTAGTTATAAACCTTACATCTGTCAGTAGCACCAAAATAGGAAATGCTAAAGTTGTTCCTCTTGTCCCACTTACACTACTTCAGATTTTTAATTTATACAGATGGATTCAAATCAGAAAACTCAACTGCTCCATCTTTTGTATTCTGAATTTAAATTAGATAAATTATATGTTCTATTTCCACTGCTGAGCTCTACGCTATAGCATCAGCCCTACACTTCTGCATATCAATAGCTCAAAAGACTATTATCATAATGTCGGATTCTTTAAGCTCTCTAAAGAGTTTAAAAGGTATGTACCCAGAACACCCATTAATCATAAGAATCCAATCTTCTCTGTCAATACTCCAAGAACAGGGTAAATGCGTAGGATTCCCACTCAAATTGGCATCATAGGCAACGAGCTTGCAGATCGAGCAGCCTGAGAGTCACTCTCGCTCTCTGGCCAATGCACTACCATTCTCACCCCATCGGAACTTAGTAGACCTCTGAAAATGGAAATATCAGAGAGATGGCAAGCCCCCCTAGTAAATTAAAAGTGATCAATAAAGTTGTAAAACCATGGTCTACATCATACCGTACCTGCCGCAGAGAGAAAGTCGCCCTGACCTGCTTAAGAATAGGCCACACAGGGCTCATACATTCACACCTTATCTGAAAACTGGCACCTCCATCATGCCAATATTGTAACTTCGTTCTTACAGTTAGGCATATTTTTTAGGAATGCGCTCACTATGTCCCAACAATAAATAGAATAGGACTGACCCCAAATTTATCTTAGCATAATTAATTTATTTTTTAATCATCTATATTATTTTATTTTTTATCTTTTTTTTAAAGTTTTATTATTGTATTTTTTTATTTATTTATATATATATATATATATATATATATATATATATATATATATATTTTTACAAGTCTCAGTAAATCAAACAACCATAGGCGTTGATGATCTAAGGGTTTTACGCCTATAAACAAAAGCAGACAAATTACTTCAGATGGTATGCCTGGCAAAACAGTCTAAGGAAGACTTAATGCAGTTTTGTAAATATAAACTGGCACCATATTATAAATGAGAAGAGATGTGAAAAGGAGTCTTCTTCATGTACATTATAACCTATTCAAGACGTAGCCAAACACCATTCACTTTTATGCTAACACTAATTGCAAACCTGGTTGGGAAACAAAAACGATTCAGAGGAGTCGTGCTGGGTAAACATCTGTTTCTATTTTAGGCCCATTGAGACAATTAAAGATCCAGCCCCTCTTTCATTGCAGAAAGTCATTCTTGCTCATGTAAAAAGGTTTGTGCTGGAGGATGTACATGCTGAAAAGCTGGATTTAAGTGTTTTTTTTATTAGCAATAACTGTTATCGTATCACTTGCGAAAATGTTACTGAATTTTCTCCCGATGAAGATGAGGTATTGTTATGTAGTTGAGGTGAGGGTGATAGGAGGTATCAGAAGGCCTCAAACAAAGAGTATCTAGTCGAACTAGGAGAGCTGATAAATGAGAGGGAGAAGATCCTATTTTTATCAATATACAATTTTTAACATGTATGTGTGTATTTGCTAACGCTTTAATAAGCTAATAGGATAAATTGATAATCCATACTTAAACTTCTACACTTGATTATACTACTTCATTGGTCTGGTATTTTAGAGTACAATTTTGGTGAATGTTGCCTGGAAAGTTTTGAAAAGGTTCTGAAAATTTGCTTATTATGGTTTTTAGATTGCTGGTTACAAATTTAAATTTTGGCTCCTCAAATTATCCTGTTAGCTTTAATAAGCTAATAAGTTAACGCTTCATGAAGCTCTTTTAATACATATCTCTTCAATACATATTACCTCTTTCAATATATGTTAATGAAGCTGTTTTAATATCAAAAAGTAACCACTAGAGTAGCAGGATGGAACTAGGAGAGACAGGACAATTAGAAGTGTTATAGGAACAAATAACTAATCAGAGTATTAGCCCTCTGACTCAGTATATAGTTCAGAAAATGAGCTGATAAATGAGAGGAGAAAGATCCTATTTTTACCAAAATATATTTTTTAACATTTATGTGCATATGTGTTAACAGTTTTACCAAATAAATCTGGTCACTTGCAATATTTCCTTGACTAGTTTTTAGTTATTTAATAAAAATTTATATAGTGACATCAGAAGCCTTTACTTTTATTCAAACATACTATTATGCTTCATATGCCTAGTTTTATTTATTTATTTTTTTTGAGGTCTCAATGTGCAAATATATTTTATTCAACTCAACCTTATATTTATTTTTTGAAAATTAACATATAACATACAATGAGGCATAGGAATTGATTTTTTTAATAATATATTTTCCTTTATTTTAAATATCAACAGCTATCTATATTTTAATAGAGGAATAAATGTTCAATCCAAGGTCAATAGAATATTCTACGCAAGAAGGGCCCTTGTAACTGGTTTTCTCCATAAAAAGAGCTCATACGTAGTAATGATGTTTCTTTAACCAAATAGTAATAAAGTAGCCCTCTTTGCTATAAATTTTCAGTATTGGTTTAGGAATAACTGGTTGACATAATCAAATGCAAGGAGTTTCTGGGCAGCATAGAAATTTTCAGTTTCAGTCTTACTAAGTATTTTTATCAAATAACAAGCCCTCTTCGGTAAACCTAAAAACCGTTTATGATCCTTTTAAATAGCTATTAATATTAAGCACTACAAATTTATTTGTTTAATTGTTTTTCATTGCCTGAATCATCTTCTGATTCCGGCTCAAATGAACAACTATCTACCTCAGAATCTGTTGATGGCATTGAAGATTGGGAAATGCCTGATGCTGATACATTATCAACTGTAACCCTAATTGTCTCTTAATACCAGAAGTAACTCATTTCACAGGTGATGATGAATTTTTAATAAAATAAAAACAGGTGAAGGCAATCGCAATGTCTTTCTTTTTATTATCCAAATTTACATTTACACCTTTACTTGTGAATTGCACTTTCATTTTAACTTGAATAGTATTGCCAATGAATAATTTTTTATCGTGATGTGAATTTGATGAAGGAATGTACTTAAAGCCGCTTTGCAAACAATAGTAAGTTTGTTTTGATCTGAAACTTCTTTTCTTTGGCACTTTCACTACCACCCTATTTCTTCAGTCTCAAACGCTTCGATAGTTTGTTTCATTACCGTCTGTATTTAGCTCCTGAGTCTTTGATGAATTTATGATTTTTTTTTCATTT
Source organism: Rhaphigaster nebulosa (assembly GCA_948150685.1). NCBI lineage: Eukaryota > Metazoa > Arthropoda > Insecta > Hemiptera > Pentatomidae > Rhaphigaster > Rhaphigaster nebulosa. The sequence continues at coordinate 180,597,087 of OX411307.1, read as the reverse complement.
AAATGAATTGCAAAGTTGGAATTCTCTGTCTTATTATTATATGCATGTATATGTTCCTTTAATCTCTGATTTAGCTATCTTCCAGTTTTTCCCGTGTGTGTGTCTGCTCAATCATTACAATTTAGTTCGTATACTCCGCTTTTTTGAAAAGGGTCTATTTTGTCTTTAGCAGAAGAGAAATATGAAGATAGGGTTTTTTCTATTTTAAATGCAGGGTTTAATCCTAGTTTTTTAAATTCATTTCCGACTCTGGTGGATATAGGGCTGTAATATGGAATCAAAACATAATATTTCGGGATGGGCCTATCTTCAGGGGTTGTTGAATAGATATCATTAATATGCAATTTTGATTGCCCGTGTAAACGGCCTTTAAGGGTATACAGAGAAGTGAATATGGACTCGGACCATTAACTCACTGTGACCCGCATAAGAGCAAGAATATCATGTGGAAGAAATCATTGTGGAGATTGCCTGACTAAATATAATGTCGGCAAACTAAAAGACCCTGGCACAAGAACTCGTTTTTCAACTCTGAAGGATATAAACACGAGCAATAGATTAGAACTGTGACCTCAATCAGAGATGGACAGTAATCAGGGAAGCCATAGTAACTACAAGTAGTGAAGTTCTAGGGCAGGCGGAAAAGACTGAAGTAAAAGATTGATTTGATGATGAATGTCGGGAGATGACCAACCAGAGAAGAATAATACCTATCAAATTATGATCCAGCGAAACACTCGGAGTGCAACAGAGGAATTTAGGAAAAGAAGAAGAGCCACTGTCCAGATCTTCTTTTTAAGGACATTGCTGGAAAGGAATAGGGAATATGCTATTTTGACCCAACACCTTTTCATAGACTTTTGGGGAGCCTACGATAGTATAATACGGTAGGAACCTTAGAGCTTGATATCCCAAAGAAGATAGTTTGCCTCATGAGAATGACTATGAAAAGGGTGTAATGTATGGTGAAGATACAAGGACAAATGTCTGAGTACTTCATGGCACAGAAGGGTAATAGCTTAGCTTGCCTGCTGTTTAACCTTGCTCTGGAGGTTGCCATAAGATCTAATGTACAAGTGGGAGAACTATTTTAAATAGATCTATGCAGATATTGGGCTTTGCTAATGACCTAGACATCATAGGTAGATCCTTTGCAGCCTTGAGGGATGCTTCCTTGGCCTTGAAAAAGCTGCAGCAAGGCTTCTTCTCACAATTAACCAAACCAAGACCAAATATATGAAGGCAGGTATTCGTGGTGAAACAAGGACTGATACAAATATTCGGATAGGAGAGTTTACCTTCCAATGGATGGAATCATTTGTTTACCTAGGTACTTTGGTAAACTCCAACAATGACATCTGACAAGAGGTAGCCTGAAGAATAATGGCGTCCAATAGGTGCTATTTCGGACTTCAGAGACACATAAAAAGCAAATCCCTTTTCCAAACAACAAAACGCGCTTTTACAAGTCATTAATAAGACCAGTCCTAACCTGGAGCCTAACGGCTCGGAATACTGGACTTATATCTAGAACCATCGATCAGATCCTACTAAGATATGAATGCCGGATCCTTCGCAGAATGTTTGTCCCAGTCTGTGTGAACCAAGAGTGGAGACTGAGAACAAATGCAGAACTGCAGGGACTGTTCCAGGATAGTGGCATTGTAAGATTTATTAAAATTGGCCGGCTCAACTGGGCCGGCCATGTTACTAGGATGTCTGATAGCCAAATTCCAAAGAAGCTGCGTTGGGCAGATGATGTGGCGGCTGACACAAGATCCATCCTTCATATTCGAGACTGGAAATCGACTGCTCAGAACAAGAATGACTGGTGACTGATGCTACAGAACTCCTTGACCCCACCTGGGTTGTAGCGCCAAATATGATGATGATGATACTCTTATAAGGTCATGTCAGTATGGTGTGGACACAAACATCTGGATTGTGAGTAGGTGTTAGAACAGGAAGGTTTTGGATGTGTATAAGAAAGAAGTATGTCAGATTTTACGGATGAGAGAATTTCAGAGGGTGGTGGAGCAGGCAATGAAGGAATGTCAAAATGATGCAGTTCTTTGGATAGGGGTATAAAAGCCAGAAGGCCAAGATCTTGTGAGCTGAGAGTGGATGAGTGTTAAATACGAAGAGAACGCTGGAAATGTTAACATACTCAGTGCAGAAGGACCGCAGGTGAGGCCCATACTCCTTAGTCTCCTATTCAGTTTTATCCCACCACCCCTGGTAGGGATTGTTTTTCTATTCCATGTAGCGACAGATGGCTTCAGTAGACTTCTAGCTTTGAAGCAGTGTACTTCGTTTTTAAATTGACCAACACGTTCTTTTCTTATTAATTTTTGAAAAATATATGCCCAGCCATAGCGCGGCTTGTTGTTTATTTACTATCAGAGCATCAGTGGTAGAACTTGATGGAGCTCAACTTGATTCTTAGGTCCTCTAAGATTCACCTTTATTATGGTAACCATCCTAAATTATTTTTATTAATTGTAATCATGGTTATCCATTATATAATTGATACATTCAATAATAATTTTAGCCATGACTTTTGTTTGCTTGCTTTCGTATCACCTGGAACGTCCTTGCGTATCATCAGTGGTACAAGTACCTCTGTCTGGGAAACCCTGATCTAATGCATACCAATGTATCCTCTGAGTGCTATTTAATTTTATTTTCTGAAATTTAATATATTGTTTTAAAGATTCTCATTCTTACTATTTATGTAATTATTATTTCATTATTTTTATAACTATTATTCCTTCCTATTTAGGTTTGAAAAATATCACTCTGGTGATGAAATCAGATACTCAGTAGTTGGGTATGCATCTGTTTATGATTATTATGCCTACCCAGAGCACATTAGACCTCGTATAAGCCAAGTTTTGATCTTACCTCCATACCAATCTAAAGGACTTTGCATGAAATTATTGTTCAATGTATATAACCATTATCTTGCAGAAAAGAGCAATATTCTGGACTTCACAGGTATGAAAATATTTCAGTTTTATATACTATGTCACATAAAGTATTTTTAACTATAAGCATTTATTTTCCTTTGTAAAAATATGGGGCTTTTGGATTAAATACTCTCAATTGAATTCACAATTCAAGTATCTTCACTATTTAAAAAACACCATAACAAAATGTTTAGTCCTATCAGTGTGTAATTTCGAATCTTTACTTACATATATTAGTCCAGTCACCCTGCATCTGAAATGGGGGTTACCTGGACATAATTACGAAGTTAATGAACCTTTAATTTGTTGTATTTGGGTATTCTGTGTTGTAGAATCTAAGTTTTTCAATTTGATAACCCTGTGGAGACTTCAGGGCACCCAAAAAACCATGAAATTTTCAGAATTTTTTCAGTTTCTTGCTCCTAAATGATGTATTTTCTGGACGAACACACTATATTGCAAAAGTTCAATAGTAGTAAATGAAAAATGTCTCTAAATGGATTAATTTAACATCGCTTATAGGGGCAAAATCCCCGGGGCCCGGGCTTCCAGGGGTCCCAGTATGAGTACACTGGGGGTCTCAAGAAAGTATACAATCTAAAGGTTTGTTGAACAAATCTATACAATAAAATAATAAAAGTATTTCAATCTATAATATATTATGTCACATATCATAAATCGAGATAACATCATTACATATTTTACAGATATTTTCTTAACAAATAAATAAATAGTGAAAAGAAAATCTTCCTTATTCTATTTTATTGACAATTATATTAACAATTTATGAACATTTCAGAGTTCTGCCCCATCATCAGGACTATACTGCAGTATAATATGTAATGTTCATTAAAAAACTAAATTTATAATTATACAAAAATTTAAAAAAATATATATTAAAAAATTAATATAATGACCTTATGACCATTCATATTTCTTTTTAGTTTATTATTACCCATTTTCTTTCTCTATCTCATTATAATTATTTCTCAAGTTTGTTAGTTTCTAAAAAAGAAAATATAAGACATGAAATTCATCCTTTGAAAAAAAAAATCCCTAGCTCTGTGGCCTTAAAAAAAATCCTTAAAATTACTGCACTTGAAACAAGAAAAAGTGCTGAGAATTGAATACTAGCTCTTTAGTCTTCATTACAATCTCTTGGTATTACTGAACTTGGAACGTGAAAGAATTGCTGATAAGTGAATGCTAGGTTCTATAGCCTTTAAATTTATTTATTTTTTAGTCCCTCAAAAACCGATTTTGAAACATGAAAACATTGCAGTTAAATATAGCTCTGCAGCCTTACAAAAAATTGCTTCAAATTGCCAAACTTAAAACGTGAAAAATTGCTAACAAATAAATTTGCACAACTAATTTTATTAAACTTTAAAGTTTTAGTGGCTGGAATAGAGCCATTATTCTATTTTATCTCACTCGGATGATGCCTAAAAAGAAAATTAGCAAAATATAAATTTTCTTATAATTACAAAACTATGATTCTCTTTTTATCATAGTTGAGAATGAAAGTGGCGCAATGGATTTGAGCCTGTTGAAACAAGTTATTAAATAAACATCAAAGCTTGCACAACTTGTTTTTTCAAACTCTAAAGCATTGTTGACTAGATTTGAAACCTATTCCATTTTATCTTGCTTACCCTAGTATTGGGGGAACATTGTGACATATTAAGATAGTTCAAACACATTTTATGGCAAAACAGTTGGTCTTAGAGAAAAATGCTAGAGGAAAAAATTGTAGAGCTAACATTTACTCCTAGATTTTAAAGGGGAATACAAATTAAAATGAATGGTGCAAACCGAATTTTGATTTCTTTAATTATTTTTATTAACTAATTTGCAACCATTTGGGAAAATATGTTGGAATCATGTATCATATTCTTGTAACCGACATAAGTTTTGATGCACATATGGCACGTATGCAGTGTCAAATAATGGCCATATTCTGGAAGAAAAGATTGCGCTCTACAATTTTTTCATTTAGCATTTTTCTCTCAGACCAACCATTTTCCCATAAAATGTCTGTCCTAATATATACCCAAATGAGGGAGTAAAATTAAGACAGAAACAATCCCCTCCCTCTCTATTAAAGATAACTTGGAGCTCCATGTGCTGACTAGGAAGCCAGACAATTTTAGAGTCATTCGCATAGGGAGGCTTAGTTGTGCTGGAGAAGGCCCTTACTTATGACCCTATGGGCTGGTATTTGAACTTTCTTGCTGGTTATATCTCATAATCTTAAATTTGTGTTCAAGTTATTACTGGTTTGTTTAGTGTTCAGCCACTATTAAACTTGTTTAATTCGCTATTCCACCATGAGATATTCTTATTGAAAGTGGTTTTACATATTTTATTACTGTTCAGATGTTCTCACAGCATCTATCAGAGAGGAGTTCATGCATTCCAATTGCCATGAATTGTGAGTTACTTTTGGGCAGTAGCTAATTAGTTCATCAAGGTTATTTTTATAGGACTCCCAATCCATTTGGATTCCTATAAACCCTTGTTTGTTGTCAGCAGTCCGCTGTATCAAATCTAATATATTTATGTTCCGAGCGTGTCTCTTCATTAGAGACATGCCAGTTATCAACAGGCGTGCTAACGTCTTTCGAAACTAGAGTTATATCAATGACTTCTGATCAGATTCTGTTGCAGAAGGTTGGTAGACACGCCCTGTTCAAAATTACTAGATCATAATTGATTATAAATTCTAGAATTAACTCACCTCTAAGGTTATTTAGGCAGGTTGGAGCTGCCCCAGATTTCATGGTGTGCATTTGCATCTAGGGGGCAGCTATTATTTTGGTTCCCATGCAATCCAGAACTTTTTCAAGCCCAGCTGTTGAGAATAGGTCCTCATATGGTAGATACCTAGAGATTAGAGTGATTCCTGCCAACCTATCTTCTCCCCCAGATGGGTTAAATTGTGATACTACGAGATCTCTGGAACAGAATTGCCACAGAGGCAGCAGTTTTAGTGAACGTTTATATAGTATACAGGCCTTGGGATTGCTGGTCATGGAAATAATTCCGTAGCCAGGCAATCCCAGTCCTTTAATTGTACCATCATGCAGGTTAGGTTCCTAAATGAGGATGTCCTTACTTCTGATGTATTGTTGCAGCAATACAGGAACCACCTTTCCATCGGAACCCTCCTTTGACCGCTGCCCTGTAGTAGAATTACACCAGCTAGTGGTGCGAGATCTTCTGCACCTGGAGTTGCTGCCTGCACGTCATCAATGGTTGCAGTGGTTTTCCCTGAGGCTTCTTCTGAAACTTTGTCAGTTTCTGCCCTCTTTCTCTTTCTTTCATAGATACTAGAGGTTGCGTGGTAAAGGCAATAACCCGCCGTCATGCCATGCTCCTTCAGATTTTGAAGACTTGTTTTAGGGACTTTCATGAGTGCATGAAAGCCCTTGTCATAGGCTGAATCACGAATGTCAGTGATGTCATTGTTTTGAACCCTTAACCTCTTCATCAGCGCCTCACCAGTCAGAAGTTTGCCAGGGAAGAAGGCATTGATTCTGTGCGTTTTGATAAGTTCTCCTACACCGCCAGTGCGGAGGGTGATACCCTCCCCAATGACGATGCCTGAGATGATCTTATTTATCCTAGTAAAGGCTGACTCATTAACACAGGATAGGACACACCCTCCTATTTTGAAGCTTGCGCCATCAAACAGTGGGTGGTCATCTCCATCCTCGTCAATTTCATCAACTTTATATGTAATTAACTCCTTCAGTGCGTCGCACTGCTCCCAGGTAAGTTGCGACAGTGGATGGTCACTAAGGACCACCAGTGCCAAGCACCCACTTGTAGCCTTTGCATAACTACAGTGTCGACCCTCCATCTCCCTAGGCTTCTTAGCAACAGGTGAAGATCAGGGCATTTTTCCACACCCTGTGCATGCTTCATTGCCTGCCTTTGGTTAGGACCCTGGCAGTTCTAGCTGCAGCCCTTATGGGTAGCTCCGTCGCACGTGAGGGTTTGGTCTGCTTAGATTGCCTCGCCTCTGACCTACCAGCTTTGGCCACTGGTTTTGTTGGAAACCTTGCTTCCTTGGCTGTGGTTGTTTGGCTCGGCACCATCACAGCAGTATTATGCCCTAGCTTGGACACCTTCCCCTTGTGCATGACAGACTTGACCTCTGGTTTTGGGGGGAACTTTACAGTCTCGTCTACTAGCTCTTGGGGTGGCTCCCACTTGGGCGTCCTCGCCTCCGACCCACCAGGCTTGATCGCTGGCTTTGTGAGAAGCCTTGCTTTCTTAGCTGTGGTTGTTTGGCTCGGTACCGTCACCGCAGAGCTTTGCCCTTGATAAGGAACCTTCTCCTTGGGCATAACAGTCTCAACTGCTGGCTCTGGGGGGATCCTTGCAATCTCGTCTGCCAGCCCTTGGGTTGGCTCCGTTGCGTTGGGCTCAGCCCTGCCAAGGCACTCCATTGCCTTAAATCTCCTTCAAATTTCGCTTCTGGATCACAGTGGACCACGGTGTGGCTTTATCCACATCCTGAGACCCAGCCTTAGTCTGCACACACCGCAGAATCCCCACTGTTATCAGAGTGGTTGTTACCATTTCTGGTGTACGTGACTTACAAGGGCAGCTCCACCAGCCTGAGCTGTGGCTTGCTCCTCCGTCCTGACGTTGAGTACTTCTATCTCTGCTGCCAGGAATTTAAGCATTTCTCCAACTGAGGACTCGTCCAGAGTATCAATGGCTGCGCTAAGAAGACGAATCTTCTTCGGATACAGATTTAAAAATTTGTTTTGGTTTTTGAGACATATTGTTCCCACGATTGTGGGGGTGATTTACACTGCAGGTACTACCCCCTCTCCCTGCAGCGGGCAAAGTACAGTGGGGTGCACCTAGTGCCCCAAGTGGGTAGATTAGAGCCTGTACGTTTATACACCCCCTACCATTCGGCCAAAGCTGAAGCGCCCTCCACTTAGCTTGGGTGAGTGAGAGGTTCTTTCACAATTATCTCGATACTAAGCGAAGGACCCTCCTCTGTCGTCCATAAGTCCCATCGGATTTTCTAGGGGATGCACCATGTGGAGGTGACAGTAGGCATTGGTAGGGATAGGGAAGACTAGGAATTTGTAAGCAGTGAGTAAATTAGTGAGCAGGGTATTTTAGCTTGTTCATTCCTCTGAGAGTGGGGGAGATTCCCGCACCCGTCTCCCTCTCTAGCCCTCCTGTTTCCCTACCCATTTTAACTTCCTGAATTATAGTTAAAAGTCTTTAAGTTAAAAATATGTTGTAACAATCAAATATTTATTTTTACCCTAGCATAATGCCTTTTAATCTTTTTTTAATATAATTCATGGCTAGTAAAAACATTGTTTTTTTGAATAATAATTATATTATTTCATAACCTCATTCACAGATATACTCATTTGACCCTTTGGCTGCAAATGACAAAATGAATTCCTACGCCCTCTATCGGCTTTGAAGGACATTGCTACTTCTTTAGTCTATAGATAGCGATAGTCGAAGAACTAATTTAGAAGCTTGTAGCAGCCAGGCGCTTAACAAGCTGGTCTCATATATAAGCTCCTAGCACACCAGGCGCTGCGACCGCCGGACTAGTAGCTCGTAGCAGTGAAAGGGTTAATACACCATTTCTTTATTTTTTCATAACACCGATATATATTGATTATCGGTGGATAGTGATATGAGGTTTCCTGATATTGAGAAATATCGAATATCGATATTTTATTATCGATGCCCCAACCCTAGGTTAAAGCACATTACCAACGATCCAGTGTCCCACTTTGCGAAGACTCCTAAGAGGAGTCTGGAGGTGGCTCACTCAATACACTATATGGGGCTAACTTATAAGCTCTCTTCGAATGATTCTATATTCTCTTTAGGATTATAAGATGATTCAGAGGCTCGTGCTTCTACTGAGTCTTGTAAAACGCCATCTAACTTATTTAAATCTGAAGAAAAAAAAAGTAATTAATAAAAGTCATATCAAAATAACAATAACTAAGTGTTAATTACTATTCCCATGCCTTTTCCAATCTCACTTCACGTGGAATTCACCTCCTTCCTTTTCTCCGCTATATACGTTTGCCTTAAGCCACTCCATTTTTTTATTTCTTCCATGGAAGTATTTAACCTAAAAAAAAAAAAAAAGTACATAAAACTATTCATTTTGGATGAGGGTGCAGTTTTGGGAAGTTTAAATGAAATAAATTATAAAGTTCTACAGCACCAGTTATAACTCATCAGTACAACAGGTATAAAGTTTTATATATATATATATATATATATATATATATATATATATATATATATATATATATATAATCATCAATCACACAAAATTACGACAATCAACAGCTATACAACACTCTCATTATGAATAAAATAGAACTGAAGAAGAATTTTATTTTGGGACGAGGTCCCTTAAGAATAACACAATGGAACAAATAAAACAGAAACAATATCTGGCCATAAGATTACAAAATAAAGATCAATTAATATTTACAATATTTTCAATAAAATATTAAGCAAACAATATAAATTCTTGTTTTGAAAAGAATTATTAATGTTAACCAAAAATTAAAAAGGATGGAAAAAGAGAGAAAATGAAAAATACAAAAATAATGGGCTGATTAGCAAAGTTCAAGCTAGTGCATTAAAAACTATTATTTATTTCTGATCTAGCTGTTAATCTTAGACTGCAATTTCATAATTAGCGAGCATCCTTTTGGAAAGAAAGAAGGTGTTGGAAAAGGAGGGATTTGAATGAAGATTGAGAAAAAGCATAGAGGAGTGAACGAGAAAGAAACGTTCAAATGTTTTGGTTTTATGGGAAGGGTTATAGAGATCAGAAAGGCGCGATGTTGTTTCCTGTGTGTAGGCCGAGGATTTAAATTGTAGGAGGCTGTAGATGTAGGAAGGGTGCTGGGTGGTGATAGCTTAGTATAGGAAAGATTCTAGGAAATATTGTCTACGGTTGGAAGGGAAGAGCCACTTTAACTAGCCATGAAGGTGGGACATATGAGACCGTCTCGAGTTACCGAAGACAAATCTTAAAAAGCAGTTCATGATCCGCTTCAATCTGTCCATGAGTACTCTCGAGAGGCCCCCGTATACCACACAACCATAGTCAAAGTGGAGGAAGATAAAGGAGGATACAAGGAGATTATGAGTAGGTTGTGGAAGAAGATGTCGTGAACGAAGGAATAACTTAAGGGTACTTATCGTCCATCGGGAAATTTGAGCGATATAGGGTTTCCAGGTAAGGGTTTGGTCGATAATAATATCCAAGTTTTTAGTTGAGGAGCTGAAAGTGATAGGGTGATCATTTAGGATTAAAGTAGGGAAGGTGGTATAAGGGTGATCATTTAGGATTAAAGTAGGGTAGGTGGTATTAGATCTAAGGAGGTAATTGGAACCCATGACAATGGCCTGAGTATTCATAGCGTTTAATCTTAAACTATTCAGATTTGCCCAGGCACTGATTCTATCTAGGTCTTCCTGAATACTGGTAAACACTACTAATAGCTCAGAAGGAGGAAAGGATAAATAGATTTGAAAGTCGTCGGCGTATAGGTGGTGGGAACAGTGGTGGATTGAATTAGGAAGATCATTTATATAGGAATTGAAATTGTTTGCACTTTTTATAGTGTTAACGCTTTAAAAAAATTGCTAACAAACTTCTTGGTTCTGGTATCTGTCATTCTTTCACTTGCATATACACTCAATACTAAGTGAACAAACTGAAAATGAGTTGTAAACCATAAATATAATTAAGCCCCACACTAAGTGTGCCAGCAAAATAAAAATAAGCTAACTCCTGAATGGTTTCTGTCTTCTAGACTTTATTCGAGAAGCCTACAAAAATTCTTAAAATAAATTTTGACCATGCAAGATTTACCAAGAAATTTAAATTGTAAAAATTAATAAAAAAAGCTGCTCCAAGTTGTGCTACATGCTTCCTCAACTAATATATATATGTGTGTGTGTGTGTGCGTGTGCGTGTGTGTGCGTGCATGCGTGCGTGTGTGTGTGTATATAAATATATATAAATGAAAGTAGATGACACTTATAGTATAGCTATGTATTTTAATGGAAAGGTTCTCTATCTCTGTCCGGGAAAGGCAGGTAAAAGATCCCCAAAGCGATAAATGCCTGCCGACTTACACATATGTACACCCTCACAAGAAATAGCTATTACCAAATTTTCAGATCTCTAGTGCTATCCTGTGCCCCATAATTAGCCCAAGTATCTTAAAACACTGTAATTTTTTCACGATGTCTTCTTTTTTTATATGCGCTATAAATTAGGAACATTTCTCAATTTTACCATAAACCATGGACCTCATGAACTATCAACAAGAATTTCTGGTTATATTCCAACATTTAGAACAATGCATTCTATTACTTTTTTTCAGGAAAAATTAAAAAAAAAGTATGAAAATTTGGAGAAAAACTACTATAACTCTACAGGTTCTTGAGCGGGATAAACTGAAGTCATAGGGCATCTTTGCCTAAGCCATATGGAAACCCTCAATTTTTTTTTTCAGATTTTTCGATGAGGTGCTACAGATTGAAATTTTTGAAAGAAATTGTGCATTTCTTGAAGTTTAAACATTATTTACTCACAAGGGGTGGCTACATACATGGGATCACCGATTTCAGTGAAACTTCTTTTGGTGATACTAGGTCGAATAATATTAGTCACATGTCCGAGTGTTCTTTCCAATACGCCCTAGGATGATAGAAAAAAAACTTATATAACTTCAACAATTTTTTATATTATTGTTTTCTACCTTTGCCCTGCTTGGTTTTCAAGGTTATTGAAGATGAATAGATTTGTTTTATTCTGTAAAATAAGAAAAAAATATCGTCGATTGTATTAAAAGTGCACAAAATCACTAAAACCAAAAGACGCTTCCAGTAAAGCTGGCAAATAAAAATTAAGTCAGATTCATTTTTAGCATTCTTCAGAATAGAAATAGAAATTAAACAGAAGAAATTGTAGGACTTAATTTTTTTGGAGGATTTTTATGTTCCTGCCGATTTCTAGTTTTCACTTAAGCTTTCATAACTCCTCAGGATTTCATCTAAATTTAACATTACTACAATCACTGGAAAGCTGAATTTCTGATCTCTAGCCCATACCAATAACTTTAAGATTTTATGCATTTATAAGGGAGAAAAGGAAGTTTAAAATAAAGAAAACTCCTCAAATGTTTTATTATATATCTCCAGTTCTAATTTGTTCACGGAGTTTGGGTTTGTACCATTTGTGTAGTTTATAGGGCTATTAAACCACTTCCAAGTTTTATAGGGATCGGTGGAGTTCTGTTGAAGTTATTGCAATTTTTTTGATTTTCAAATAAAAATTGAAGGCCGAGAGTAAGGCAAAACTTTTTGACCTATTATCACCAAAAAAAGTTCCCTTGCGAGTAAATTATGTTGAACTTCAAGAAATACACAATGTCTTTCAAAAATTTCAATCTGCAGCACCATTTCAAAAATTTTGGAGAAAAAAAAATTTAGGGTTTCCATCATATAATTTTCTTATTTTTCCCGGAAAAAAAGCAATATAATGCATTGCTCTAAATGTTGGAATGTGACCCGAAAATTCCTGTTGATAGTTCATGAGTTCCATGGCTTATGGTAAAATTGAGAAATGTTCCTAACGCTTATAAAAAATAAAAAAAGACATCTTGAAAAAATTATAGTGTTTCAAGATATTTGGGCTAATTATGGAGCACAGAATGGCATTAGAGATCTGAAACTTTGGTAATAGCAATTTCTTGTCAGGTTGTACATATATGTATTCAGCAGGCATTTATCGCTCTGGGGCAGTTTTGACTACCTTATATGGAGAGCCTTTATCGCTGTTTATGCAGTACAAAGTTTGTTACTGAAATATAGTATAAATAAGCTGCAGCGCCTGAAATGTAAAAAAAATTCTGTAAAAATACCTTATTTTTTTTATAACTTATAAATTATTTTTTTAGTTTAAACTCAAAAAATCTTATTGCGGTAATTGAAGCAATAAAGCATATTTACTTACCTTATCTACTGCAGAGTGTCTTGACACTTTAAACATTTCTTGTCTTGCAATATACGATTTGTACATCGGGTGTGAAGAATCATATTATATTGTTCATTCGCTAACGTAAATGAGTGATGCCATTTTCTTCTGATCCTACGTCTCTCTTATCTTAATTCTGTAACGGTCCCATAGTTATATGTGCTCTTCTTTAGTTTTCACATTTGGGGTTCTATGCTTTAATTTACCAGTATCATCTTTTACAAATTTTAAAACATTTTGTCTGTTCTCATCAGTTCATCTTTTGCGGAAATTATTCGCCTTCTGGGAATTCCTTCAACTTTCGTCTTTCTTTATCTATACTTCCATTCTGAAGGTTTTATAATTTTCATGACCAAATTCATCTAAAGGTGAGTGTTAGCTGTAACAATTTCCTTATAAGTATTTATTTTATTCTTCATCTTAATTTTTTTGTGATGTTTCCCTTCTGGAAATAACATTTTGGTGCCGAAATTCTGGGAAATATAAGCGAATAATTATGATTTCATTTAATTAATTACTACTCTGTTAAACTGTTATTTTTTAAAATTAACCTGTTGTGGAGAGTAACAGTTCAGATCTTCTGGTATAAATGGTTATCACTGGTTTCAAATAACAGTTATCATAACCGTTACGTCAATATAATGTTCTATAGTAAATTTTGTTTTCTTAATGCCTATTCGTCTGTTCAACAAACTAAATTCAAGTTTTTTTATTCATCTGCTTATCCTTTGTTAAGTAATTCGTCTATTAGGTCATCTTATTAAAATCCAATGGCTCCTACAATTGGCAAGACAAAATCTTAGTTGTTCGAGACCCAAACGAAAAGGGAACAGTTGTTTTCCCCTCTGGAAATAACATGTATAAATAAGGCCTCTGCCTGATGACTTCAAGTACACACTGGTTTTAGTGCCCAACCCGGCATTTTTATTGAAACATTAAATGAAATCTCCCCATGTTATCAGACCTTGTTTTGAAAAGTAGTAAATATCCTAAGCACTGGGAGCGCTAAAGCTGTTCGAATAGTTTCCAATTTGTTTCGAAATTTGCAAAAAAAATATAAGACTAACTCTTGAGTCCTTCATCCTAGGAAAAATTCAAGAGAAAGGAAGTTGTAGAGCATTAAATCTTCTTTAAGAATTTGAAGTATTTATAGTAGTTTTACAATTTTACTTTTCACAGTTGAGAAGTTAGAGCAGTTTTAACTGTATGGGTAAATTCGGAAATTTTGCAGAAAAAAACATATTTTTCATTATTCATTCCATTGCTCTAACTCCCTTTGTAAGCCAATGCAGTAAAAATTCATTGTAAATGGGAGCGTTATTCCAAATAAAAAATACTTTTGTATATTTGGCCTAAATTATTATTAAAATGATTTTTTCTCTCAATTAAAACAGAATATGGAAAAGTAAACTATTTTCTTATATAGATTCAATGCTGGATAATTTTTTCGTTTTTTAATTATTATTGAATGTATCAATTATAAATGCATAAACATGATCTATGATAATTAAAAATAATCTACAATCATAATTGTAGTAAAGATAAAACGCACAGTTACACATACCAGGTATGTAAATATGAAACCGGAATTTGCCAATAGAAAGTAAAGATAAAACGCACAGTTACACATACCAGGTATGTAAATATGAAACCGGAATTTGCCAATAGAAAGCGCTAGCTGTAAATTTAGCTACCGTGAAGTCCCGCTGGGGGCACCATTTTGTTTTGTTATCATCTGTGAAGGTGTTTCAACTCACAATTCAGTTGTCATACAACAGTGTATATAGTGAAACAACAGTAAACATGTCGAATTTTGTGCCTGGAAACTACAATTTGCGGACAGCATTGATTTTTTGTTACCATTTAAAGAAAACAGCAGCAGAATCCCATAGGATGCTTGTTGAAGCTTACGGTGAGTATGCTCTTGGGAAATCACAGTGTTTTGAGTGGTTCAAAAAATTTAAAAGTGGTGATTTTGACATCAAAAACGAGACACGTGGAAGACCACCAAAAAAATTTGAAGACAGTGAATTGCAAGCATTGTTGGATGAGGCTGACACTGAAACCCAACAACAACTCGCAGATCAGTTAAGTGTGACACGAGAGGCCATTTCCATTTGATTGAAAGCCATGGGAAAGGTTCAAAAGATTGGCAAATGGGTTCCACATGAGTTGAACGAAAGGCAGCAGGAAAACCGCAAAACCATTTGCGAAATGTTGCTCGCCAGATACAAAAAAAAGTCATTTCTTCATCGAATTGTGACTGGCGATGAAAAATGGATATATTTTGAAAATCCAAAACGTAAAAAATCATGGGTAACTCCAGACGAACCATGAACATCGACTGCAAGACCAAATCGCTATGGAAGAAAGACGATGCTTTGTATCTGGTGGGATCAGAAGGGTGTGATCTATTATGAGCTGTTGAAACCTGGCGAAACCGTTGATACTAAGCGGTACCAACAACAAATGGTTAATTTAAATCAAGCTTTGCGTGAAAAACGATCAGAATACCAAATCAGGCAACACAAGGTGATTTTACTGCATGATAATGCACCATCACACACAGCAAAAGTGGTCAAGGAAACAATTGGAACGTTTGGTTGGGAAATACTTTCTCATGCGGCTTAATCACCAGACTTAGCTCCTTCCAATTATCACCTATTTGCATCAATGGGTCATGCACTTGCTGAGCAGCGCTTCGATTCGTATGAAAATGTACGAGAATGGCTCGATGACTGGTTTCCCTCAAAAGAGCAACAATTTTTTTGGAATGGAATCTACAAATTGCCGGACAGATGGGAAAAATGTATAGCTAGTGATGGACAATATTTCGAATAAAATATTTTTCATAATTTTCAATTAATAAATGATTATTTTTAAATGAAAAATTCCGGTTTCATATTTACACACCTGGTATTGTTGCATTTAATAACGAACAAAAATTAAATGATAAAATAAAAAAGATATAGTTAGGTATTCCGATAAAATAATGTTCAGCATCGTAATTGTATTGAATTGTGTTGAGCCCTTACCCGAGTACTTCCTTAACAAAATTAAAAAGTTCCTCTTCCCCTTCTCCTTCGAAGAGTTACCTATTCTATTTTGTCAATGCTAAGTGTTTCTATTGTGTATAAATCAAATTTTCTTGCATAAATCAAAATGCCCAAAGCACGAATATCATTTAGTTCCAAGTTATACAATTGGATTAGCCCTTTTAATTCAACGATAAGGGTTTTTTCCACGGATGGAAAAAAGGTTTTTTGCAATTTGTACAATAAAAATTTAGCTTGTGAAAGAAAATTTCAGATCGACCAGCACGTAAAGACAGGTAGGTACTTGTTTTTACTATTAGAATTTTATTCTCCAATTTGAGATCGGAATGTAACAATAGTTTATTGTTTATTTTAGCATTGCATGTGAAGGCTTCTGGGAATTTTCCTACAGAACATTCTCAGCAACTTTTGCCAAACCTTTTTCAAGCAAAAGATACCTTCAATGAAGAGCTTTGTTTTGCATTAGTTGCATCAGGAATTCCATTATTCAATCTCACAAAATCTTCTTCCAAAAACTTTTTGTCAAAATATACCAATAAACACATTCCTGATGAAATTACATTACGAAAAAATTATTTGACATCGTGCTATAATACCACGATTATGCAAATTAAAGAAAAAAGAAGTGGAAACCGTGTTTATTTAATTGTTGATGAAACCATCGACCCCCTTGGTTTATATATAGCTAATTTATAGAATTATATTACAAAAGCTAATTTGTTTTAAGTGCTAATAATCAAAGCCCATTTTTAATATCATGCAAACGACTTCCAAAATTGAATTTATTAGCTAATGAAATTATTAGCCATTTCGTTAACGATAGTTTAAATATATTCAACGATATAGAATTTAATGATAAAGTTCTTCTTTTATTTGCAGCTCCATACATGGTTAAGGCAGGGCAGTTTTTTTAAAGTATTTTACCCAAATTTGATTCACGTTACGTGTGCAGCTCATGCCTGCAACCGACTGACTGAAAAAGTTAATGAAAATGTATAATAGGTTAATATATTCAAGTTTGGTACCACTTTAAGTAATAGCGCATCCGATCCATTTGTGACCATCTCCATCATTTATTTATGGATGTATATAAATAAAATATGCTATACAATTCTCATGTATTTTTTAAAATTATATTCATGTGTTTTCGTATTTGTTTTCTCCTAACTGGTCCACATATTTAAATGATTATTTATACAAATTATTAATTATGTACAGAGCTGGAACTATGATTTTTTTCAGGGGGGCAAGCTTAATTTCGCTACCCCTTCTTTCACCCTCCATCCTTAATAAAATTCAGCATCAGCATTTTAGGTATTGTATTTCTAAATAAATATCATCATTATATTATTAACTAATTGTTTTCACTGAATTTAGGTCAAAACAATCAAGAAGGGAAGCAAATATTTTTAATTTTAACCTAAAAGTAAAATTTCGTTTGATGTTTGCTGCCCAGGGCAAGTGCCCCCTTTGTCTCCCTAGATTTGACCCTAATTAAATATGCTGAAGCAAGAATAACTGTAGGATTTACATCTGTAGTGTTGAAGCGTTGTAACTCATATGCCAATTATTTTGTAATTTCAAATATTTTCTATAAATCTTGTACGAAATTTAATCCTCTGCAAGGTTGGTTATTATGCATTTTCCACTAAAAAATAGTTATTAAGGTGAAATCAAATCTAACTCATAATTACCGGACATAGGGAGATTGCCAATTGAAAGAGATGTACTTAACCGAATTAAAATTTTTGTGTATTCAGTGGGCACAGAATTTGATGCTCCACAACTTTTATTTCATGAGTTTTTCTTTTATAGTACTCATTTCCAAGCTGGAGACCCATCTCAGTTTTTGATGAAGTTAGAAAAAAGCTTAGCAGAACGGAGTACGCAAAGGGTCGGGTATGTTCTCTTTCCCATGCAGATCTGGACAAATAATATACAATTAATTTTTAGATGATGGATTAACTTTCCAAATAGCAACCCCCCTCCCCCCTGATGATGGAGCAATGATTCGAAAGAGATGAATATGGTGCTGTACACCGAAAGCTGATCTCAATGAAATCAAATAATGTATAAGAATCGAGACTTTGTTTTAGTAATCTACCTTTATCAACTGGAAATAAATTACTCCATCTTTTGTAATCCAAAATTATACCTCTACTGGTCTGATATGCCAACTGCCGGAGATCGGGAGATAGTCTATTTCGAAAGGTCTACTGGACCAAATTTAAAAGTTCTGGTACTCAGTGGATGCAAAATTTGATGCTTTAAAACTTTTATTCTATTAGTTTTTCTCTTTGAGTATTCATTTCCAAGCTAAAGACTCATATATAGTACTCTGTCTCAGTTTTTTACAAAGTTGGAAAAATCACCGTTTTATGACCATCGTTTTCGAGCACACCCCTTAACCCAATTATTATCTTTTGGTACTCATTTGACGCAGAATTTAATGCTCTTTAATTTTGTATACCATAACTTATTTGATAGATTGCACCGTTTAGGAATTACAGATGAAACTTCAAAAAAATGCCAACAATTTTGAGGTTTTTCGGCTGCCAAAAGTTCTCCCTAGGTCACCTGTGTAAGAATTTGTTTTTTTTTTTACATGTTTGCACCCATATATTCAATTTAAAAAATATAAAAGCTTCTACCCCACCTTTTGCATCGTAGAACCCTGTTTTGCTTCTCTATGGACTGGCCCATCACTCTATAGCACAATACTATTTTCATTACATATAATTCAATGGACCCTTCAGATCGCTTTAAAATTCAATTATTTCCTATTAAAAAATTACATCACTCTAAAATTTAATATTTCTGAATCACTAATAATATTTTTATATTAGCTATAAAACTTTGAACACGATCTTAAAGGCTGAGTTCTTAACCATGTACATATTATAATATAAAAACATGATTTGTGATCATGAAATAGTAAATATTACACTTTTACGCCACCACTATAAACAGTGTAGTAAAAAAGTATATTTTCATCCTATAATTGCATATAATTCTCGAAGCTAAAAACATAAACATAATGATGCTTGATGATTCATTTGGTCATTTGGTGCATCAGTGATTTCATATTCTGAAAAGAATTTCTTGAATACCACTCTATTGCTCTATTTTTTTCATCTGACATTGGTCCGAGCTTTCTTTCTTCTGCTAGGTCCTCAGTAAGACTACCCCGGATATAACTTTATTTAATGATTGATTTTTTTTAAATGAAGTGTGCATCAAAATAAATTCTTATAATTAATTAAGCGGCCACTTGGGAGGTCAGACTTGGTAAGCATAAGATATCTCAGAGGTAGGGCAGATAAGCTGAAATAATAAAAAAAATGTATGAGATAACTCCTGATGAGTTAATTCCTGATTACTGAGCTTCTTTATATTTTATTTTTAAACAAAATAGTCATTTTGTTTTAAAAAAATTATGAAAATCCAAGACCCGTGTTACATCATATTTTTTCTAGTTAAGGCAAAGTAAGGCATCGATTAATAGAATGCGTAATAAGTGTGAGTTTACTGTATATGATGTAGTAAAGAACATAAAACTTAGATCCCTCACAGTTTTTTAATTTTGTAACCCAAGTTTATATTGAGTTCCTAAAGCATCATCATGTTATTCTATAGCATTAAAAATATTGTTTACAATTCAATTCATTATAACTTTAATGTATAATTTAGATTTTGTTATTGTTTTCTAAAAAACAAAAAATTCGTTGTAGTTGAAGATCCATCTGAAGAATTCCAAAGGGTACGTGACTGTGTTGACTGCAAACGAGTCTTGGAGAAAGACATTATCAATCCCCAAAAACTAGCCACTGAAACTAGATTGAAGTTAATTGAAGACATGCATACCATCTGCAAAATTAATAAGGTAATTTAAATTTTTTATCTATTGGTTTTGTAAACATGCAATATTTATTCTTTACTGTTGTATTTAATCTTTCTCTTCAATAATCCTTACTTATGATTAAGTAATTTTATTTATTAAGGCCATTTTTATTTATAATATTCCTCCCAACACCGGTGAAAAAAATAAGACTAAATACCAATTAAGTGGGGTACTTATGCACCCCACTTAATTGTTTGCTATTTTGTCTTAATTTAATTGATCCAAACTCATTTTATATTCATAAATTAATAGAATTGATGCAATATTAATGAGAAACAAACTAGTTTTAAATTATCTATTATTACAAAAAAAAAAAAAAAAAAATGGTTTAAAAATCCAAAAAACAAAATCACTGAAATCTAGAACCTAAAAAATACATAAATCAAAATAAAAAGAAATTTGAAAAATACCCAAATGAAAAAAAAAATAGAAAAAAAAGTAAGAAAATCGAAAACTTAATGATACTTGATGATTTGTTAGCTGCATCTGTGATGTTACATTCTGATTCTAGAATTTCTTGAAATGAAGTATGCATCAAATGAAATAATAAATTTTAGAAGATAAAAAAAATTTAATGCATTCAAAAGCAAAGAAATAAAAAAACAAAACAGAAAATCTCTCACGAGAATGGAAACTAAAAATAGTAGTAATAGATTCTAATGATATTGATTTCATAATGGGTTCCAATTATTTTTGAAATTTCCGATAACACTCGGTATTTAACTTCTGTAAAATTTTAGGTAAGAATTCATGTACATTTTATTATTTTTTCCTTACAATCGTTAAGCATTGTAAGGAACAATTTCAACAATTAGCGAAAGTAACATATTCAAACAAAATTACGTTGCGTAGAATTGTTCAATAATTTCACGTTTGTTTGCATGGCCTAATTCAACAAATACGCCCTATAGGCCTTCTTCTAATTTCTACGAAAACATTACATTCCCTTTAGTTCTAAAGAGGCTGAAAACACATTTGTAGGAGTATTTTAATTGGAATCCATATAAATGTCAAAGAATAACAGGGAATTACCCTTATTATATTAAAATTATGCAAAAGGAATTAGGAATCTTCTTCCATGGCGCTTCAGAACGGTGTGATCCCTGGCCTTCGCCAGGTGGCTCGATCTTGTGTGGTTGTTTTCCAGTTTCATACATTCAGTAGAGTCAAAGCGCCCTTAGCAACAGCGTCCTCCCATCTGAGTCTTGGTCTGCCTCTACTTCTGGAGCAATCCAGCTTCCCCACCAATAACTTCTTGGGAATCTGGACATCCCTCATTCTGGTGACATCGCCCACCTCAATCTTCCTAACTTGATGGTCCGTAGTACGTTTTCTTCACCGTATAGCTCGTATACTTCATTATTGTGTCGTCTTCTCCACTGGTCTTCTTGTCTAATGGGGTCAGAAATCCTCTGTAATATTTTTCTTTCGAAAATTAGGATTTTTTTTTTCTTCTTTGGCTGTTAGAGTCCATATTTCGGATCCATAAGTAAGGACCGGCCTGATGAGCGTTTTGTAAATTAGGCACTTGGTTCGTTGAGAGATTATGGGCTTACTGAGATGCTTCCTTAAGCCAAAATAGCATCTGTTGGCCATCATCAGTCTCTGGCTTGTTTCCTTCAGAATCTTATTTATAGAGCAAACAACTGAACCTAAGCACTTAAACTGGTCTACGCTCTGGAAGCTGAACGGACCTATTACTAAGGGTTCTTTTGCCGCATTTCTATCACTCTGACCAACTCTCATATACTTAGTCTTTTCTTCATTTATAGTTTGGCCCATATCTGCAGCGTCTTCTATAAGATTCAGGAATGCACCCTTCAGTGCGTTAAGCGAGTGACTATGTTGATATCATCCGTAAAGGCAAGCAGTTGGACTAGTCTGTCATAGATGGTCTCTGTCATTTGTATGCCAGAGCTTCTTACTACTTTTTCAAGGGCAAAGTTAAATAACAAATACGCTAGGGCATTCTCCTTGTCTCAGTCCTCTTTTTGAGTCTAATTCTGGTGACAAGTTTGACTGCACTTTGACTTTGCACCTCTCATCTTCCATAGTCATTTTGATGAGGCATATAAATTTTCGTGGGATTCTGAACTCACACAATGCTTCGTAGAGTTTGGGCCTCTTGATACTGTCGTACGCGCTCTTGAAATCAATGAAAAGATTATGAGTGTTCATTTTGAATTCAGTTGACTTCTGGAGTATCATCTTTATGCTGAATATTTGATGTGTCGTCGACTTCCTCTTTTGAATCCTGTCTGATACTCTCCTATTTCTCTATCTACAAAAGGAGGTAACTTTGAGCACAATACATTCGAAATGATTTTATATGCACATTGGAGTACGGTAATGTCCCGATAGTTTGAACATTCTAAGATATTCCCTTTCTTGTGAAGGGGACAAATTAATCCCTTCATCCACTGGTCTGCCATTTGTTCCTTAACCCATATATCCAATATTATATCATAAATAGCCTTATGGAGTTGCTCACTTTCATGCTTTAAGAGCTCTGCCAGGATTCCATCTTCATCCGTGGCTTTGTTATTCCTGAGTTTCAGGATAGCCTTGATGGCTTCTTCGGATTCTGAAGGGTCAATTCCTTCTTCTTCTTCAATACTTGCTGCAAAACTGTCTTGTACAGTATCTTCATCCTCTTCATTCAGCAAATTGTTAAAGTGTCGGGCCCATCTTGACAGGATTTCTGTCTTCGACAGGATTTCTGTCTTCTCTATAGTAAGTGAGCGGTCCTCTTTTTTACAGGCCCTCACTCTGGGTTTGAAAGGTGCCCTACTGCTGTTTAGTTTCTGGTAGAAGCATCTAACCTCATTCAGGTTTCTGTGCTCTTCTATTTCCTCCAGTCGTGTTCCCATTCTTTCTTCTTCTGACGATGAAGTCTCTTTTTTTGTCTTCTTCTGTCCCTATATTCTTGTGATGCCAATCGTGTATGTTTCTTCTGCACCATATTTCTATGTTGGCCCCTCTGTAGGATGTTGCACTATCACCATATGGAGAAACAAGAACACATAGCATGGAGTAGTATTTCCAACTTAAATAATTAGGCATTCACTAGTTTACACTCTATATTTCAAAATTTAATATATATAAATCTATATCACAACAAAATTCTATGTCAAGACCAAAACTTTTCAAACGTGTCAACAATTTAAAAATTATCCAATTCAACTGCCGGAGTATTAATAATAAATTTCAAGAACTTATCAATTACATGAATATAAACCAGGTGCATGTAGCTCTTCTTCAGGAAACGTGGTTCAACAAAACAAATAAATATGAATCTAAAAATTACTCAGTGATAAAAAAAGTATAGGAAAGATAATTATGGTGGTGTAGGAATTATCATTCACAACTCAATCGAATACGAAAAAATCACAATAGACAACACAGGCCCTATAGAAGTACTTGCTATCCAATCAACAAACTTAGACCCGAAAATCTGCTTCATTTCTGTATACATTCCTCCCTCTGCCAGACCAAACATCTCCCACTTTGCGAAAATTTTCTCGATTCCTGAAAAGCTAAGTAACTGCTTTGTAATTATAGGAGGGGATTTTAATTCTGAGTCCAAATTCTATGGTAGTTCACGGGACTCCTCAAGAGGCAATATAATAATCGAACAACTTTCTCAACAGCCCATTGTATTACTAAATGAATTTGGTAAAACCACACGCCTTGGAAGTCCAGGTCATAAAACTTCTATCACAGATCTTACCTTTGTAACCCTGGAATTATCTCATAGACTTTTATGATCAATAACTGATGAAAATCTTGGTAACAACCACCTAATAATAACCATCTCCTTCTCTTCCTGTTCTTTCACTGGCATGGTACAGGCTAGGAGAAGTTTCAAGAAAATTAATCGTGATTTATATATAACACAACTTGATAGTTCAAATTTCCACGTAGAGAATAACATTAAAAATTTAACAACGCTTATTAATCAGGCAGGAGAGATGGCAATTCCTTGAACAAAACAAAATACATGCAAAAATATTTTCCCAAAACCTTGGTGGAATGAGACCTTGGAGGCAGCGTACAAACAAAAGACCACATCAATAAAAAATTATCGGAAAAACATGAACATTGAGAACTATAAGACAATGAGAACAAACATAAACAAGGTTAAAAAGCTTATAGCAAAGGCGAAGAGGGATAGCTGGAAGAACGATTTTGCTGGCAAAATCGATCCTGGCAACTATTGATCGATGTGGAACAAAGTTCGATGTTTTTAAGGTAAAAAGCATTCCTCATCGACAAACCTTATTACCTCATGTAAAGCCAAAGCTGAAGACTTCCTCAAGCAGATTGGAGATAACTCGATGCCTATGCCACCACACATTTTGGCAAATATAGATCTGCCTAAAAATGAATACATCTCAGCTCATCCAATTGCTTGATTGCTGGATGCAGGCAAAAAATCCACAGCCCGTGGTCTAGATGAAATCAATTATGAGATGATAGCTCTTCTACCTAGATTTCTGAAGCTACTCAGAGCATTCAATGATATTTGGGAAACATCAAATGTCCCTCCTGATTGGAGACAGGTTCTAATAATTCCTATTCTCAAACCTGGCAGAGACCCTTCCCTTCTATCCAGCTCGAGACCCATCGCCCTCATCTCGTGCTTAGCTAAGACATTTAACATTATGGTTAAACATAGACTAGAGTGGTTTCTTGAAAATAATCATATAATAAGTCAGAACAGTTTTGGCTTTCAAAAAAACCGTTCAACGTCCGACAGCATCATGTTTTTTATAAATGAAATATACAAAACATATAATAGCAAAAATATTCTCCTAGCGATTTCTCTGGACCTCCAAGACGCTTATAACAAAGTTAAAAGAAATCTTGATAGATATTTATCTCCAGGTAGTAATGATAAATTGGATTATTAATGACCTATCATTTAGAACGTACTACTTACGAACATCCGAGGGAGATGTCAAAGTTCATTCACAGACAGGCTTGCTCCAGGGAGATCCTTTAAGTCCCATTTTATTCAATATTTACATACACATGATAACGAAGTTCCCCCCTGATAAATGCAAAATTCTATAGTATGCTGACGATTTAATACTTTATACAACTTGTTCAAATATATCTGAAGGATATCATATACTGGAAAAAGGATTTAATACATTGGAAGAAAAGCTTCATGCACTTAATGTTCAAATAAACATATCAAAACGCAAAATTTATCCCTTTTACAAAAAAAAAAGAAAACTAAACCTAACACAATTAATCATTCCCACAAACAGAGGAGTAATAGAAGCCACCAATACTATAAAATTCTTAGAAGTGCACCTTGATACGAAACTTTCGTTTAAAACATACATACAAAACACATACAACAAAGCAGCCAATAGCTTCTTCAAGTTCAAACATCATCATAAAATATATACTGATGCGTCTAAAGATAAAAACAAGGTTGCAGTAGGGATATACGATGCCCATTCTAAACAAGAAACATCTATGAATCTCCCGACAAAATTTATTATTTATAGTGCTGAATTATACGCTGTCACTGAGGCTTTTAAATTAGCCAATAGACTGTACAAAAATACAAAAGTAGTCATTTTAACAGATTCTGCATCCGTATGTAACTCTCTCCAAAACATCCACAGACAACAAATCCCATCATATTTATTCAACAACGTAATACAGGAGGTACCAGGGCATGTTGGTCTCTATGGGAATGAACGGGCTGACAAGCTGGCAAAGCAGGGAACAGAAAGTGCAAAAACACTAAGCTACCTCTACCTGAACTTGTCCAGTGGGTTAAAAAACAACATATTATCGAATGGCAAGAAAGATATACCTGGGAATCAAGATCGAAAGGCAAGGATCATTATATTATCCACCCTAATGTCAATCTTCGACCATGGTTCTCCCATATCAGCACTATGCTAAACAGAAAAGAAATATCATTATTGACTAGACTAAGAATCAACCATGGCCGAACGAATCGCGGATTCACACTAATTAAAGTTAATAAGAATGAAAAATGCTCCAAATGTAACACCATCGAAGACCCAATACATGTTATCGTTAAATGCAGCAAATACCACAATTATCGGATAAAATACCCTGATATACAAACGCATAACACATTTCTCCAAAAAGTTGCAAATCTGGATGGGAACATGATACAATCTTTATGTCGGTTCATAGAAGAAAGTGCCATAGAATTCTAAAAACCAACTACATTACCCTCCATAAACTCACATGATAATACTAAAAATCAATGATACTAAGTGACACTTCGGGAAAGTCTATTTTAGTGAATAAGTTGCTGTAACATCCCAGAGATATACCTACTTTAAAAACTTTCAGTTCAGTATTTTCAGTTTTGTACAACTTCTTGTTTTTGTAATTAGGGATTGATCCTTCCATACCATCATGCAGATGTCAACTGATTCTTGTTTTTGAGCTAGGCTATTCACATACACACAGACACACGCAAAAACCATTTTGCGAAAGTTGGTTATTTGGACTTGGGGAAACTTAAAACATGTATTTCCGTTGAAAACTCGGATTCAAAATTTTTCACTATTGCACTACTTTCCCTTACTATATAATTCATATATAGAAAAGTTAGAAGAGATACCCTAATATTTAGTTCAAATTTTCTTCTGCTCTGTTGGCTCCTAGCAGTTTTCTTTAGACATATCTTCTTCTTTTTTAAGAACTAAAATAAATAAAATTTAAACTTTTATAACAAACCTAGAACTTTATTACAAAAAATTTCCTTGAAACTTTTTTTTTTTAATGAGTTCCTTCACAACTGTTGAAATGGGGTTTTTTGAAAAGTTCTGAAAAAGTTTCAAGCGTTGGAATTAGCCCAGCAAGTTTTACTTTTCAGTTCCCATCACTGAGTTTTTAAGTGTCAAACACTGTTCTCTTGGCCTACTCTTTTTCAGCTTGGGTGAAATGGTGTTATGACAATGTTTTTCACCCTAATTGGGGTAGAAGCTCTTGCATTTATTTAGCTTTGAGGGAAGTATCATTTTCGGAGTTAATGATATTAAAGGTGTTCATAAATGGCAAACATTTGCTTTAACTCTGAAATGACATATCTGGAATTAGTTAATGAAGCTTGGCTGACTTCTATCCATTTTGTGGTTAATTCAACAATGGTGAGGAAATATTGGTTCTTTTTGAGGCGACATTTCAATTTTTTTTAGTTTTTCTAGCCATTTCTACACTTAGTAGAGATTATTATTAGCATTATTCATGTATGAGCATTGAAATTAAAGAAGCCTCTACTGCTGATTTATCCATCTTCTGTTCTTATTTCCCAACATGCCATCTTTGTTGTTCTCCATTGCTAGTTTTCAATGTTTGTTATATCTAGTAAGTCCTGCATCTCATAAAAAAATATCCATGCTATTCGCCAGCTCTATGCCAAATCCTAAATGAATTTCGCCATCACGCTGGGTATCACTTCTTACATTGTTTGCTAGATCAATCTGTTAATATGCTTCATGTTTAACTGAATGTTTTGCTTATTGTCTATCCTTGTCACCCTTCCATTTATGTATTTGTAAATTCATGATTGTATAAACATTTTGGCCTCAAACTGTGAATTTTTTTTTAAAGCATTTTAAATCTAAAACTCTTAAGGTAAGTTCACACTGGAACATTGTTGCAAGGTTGATTGTTACATTGTTGCTGATCTGACTCAGTGTCCCTCATCTTTTTGCAGGAACAGTCCTGCAACATTGAGTCTCATCCATACTATAACGGGCATTTTTACTTGAAATGTCTCGGGAGTTAGCCCATCCAGGTCTTTCTGTTTCGTTTTTAATTCTAATTAAAAAAATAAAAACAACAAGAATAGTGGATACAGAAGCTAATTAGTGTTACCAATGAGCCATGAGATCGTGGATACATTATAACTGCAAGATGAGAGTGGATTTGTAATTTTTTTAGGATGGCACTCATTGATCCAACCTTCTACAAATCGTTGGATGCAAGACCAGTAAACAAATAACATGAATTTTAGATATTTGATTTCACCAATCGTGTGGCTTAACAACCACCCTGTGAAGTTTCCCTTTGGATAGCTGGCTCTTGGGAAAAGACATGTCTCATGCAGGTTAGGCAAATTACTAAAGGTGGTGGTGTTCGAAACGACTTCAACCTATTCTCTGTAGTGGAAATGTGTAATTTCCCACAAGCAGTTGTTAATCTGAAGAACTTCAATTAGTTTCAAAGTAACTTCAGTCGTCCAAATATTGAAAAATCTAAAATACAAGAAAAACTAAGTCAGACGACAATAACACTGACAACTATGTGCTAGATTGAGCCAACCTTCCCACGAACATCCAGATTTGCATTATTCCGCAACATTGTTTCTGAGAATCCCTTTTTGATGGGACTCAAAATTTTGTCTTACATAGACCCGCATTACACTCCAGCAACATGTTGTGGGTTCCGAATCACAGCAGTGGTGCCAATTCACCCCCACTACAAAGACGCACTACAGGAAATCGAGTCCTGGTGTGGACTGGGAAAACTAGCTTTAAGAAATCAATCTTTCTGTAATGCCTTCTAATGTGATAGTTTTTTAAATTTCACATTATATTTCACCTATATATTTTAAATATATTATTTTTATTTAATTTATTTATGTGAGTAGATTTTTATATACATATATGTTATACATATAATTATATATTGTTATTTACTGTTTATTTTTATATATATATATATATATATATATATATATATATATATATATATATATATATATATATATATATATATAATTTGTTTTTTCCTCAGAAACAGGCTCGTAGAGTATACGAAATTTTAAAACTAAAATATCTGAATAGGCTAAATGAACAGGAGTTTACTAATTATAGAGTGGAGGTTAAAAGGAGGTTGAATCAACCATATCAAGTAAGTATTATTCTTATCTGAATTTTGGTTGTATGTTAATTTCTTTAAATCAACATTTTTATGTATCTTAAATATGCAACTTGTATTATTAAACTACGAATTTGTAGCAAGTTTTGTATATAATATTTTTGAATATTCGATGTAGCTACTGAGATACGGGACCATAAAAATGTCCAAAAAATTAAAAAAAGTTGGATATATCAGTGGTTTTGCATTAGATATGATTTGTTTCAAGCACACATAAAACTACAGACACCCCAGATGCTAATAAACTTTGTCTGATGACATTAGAAGGGAGTAGGTTTCAAAATCTTGCAATTTTACGACTTTTTTTTGTTTTTTCACCTAAAAAACTAATGGATCGTACAAGTATTTTAACAAATTCTTTTTAGAAGAATATTCTTTATATTAAAACAGGGTGTCCAGCAGCCTTGAATTCCTTGAAGATCGGAAACTCAGCTTAAATTTTTCGTCTGAAAAAAATTGGGAATTATGGTTGAAAAACAGCCAGTCAAGAGGGAATTTTTAGTTTTTAGTCTAATAATTCCATTTTTCCATTACTTCTAAGCAACAACGGTATATAATATTGAGAAGGTTGACGTGGTTGTTCTCTTTACCATCTCTAATTCCAGGAAAGCTAGAAATAGCTTCCTTTCACTAACTTGCATTATCTCACCGGGTCGCTCTGCCTGTCGCTAAGTGCACTAGGGATGTCACGGAACGGTAAAATGGTGTATTAATGCACTAGTGTAGGGAAAGGTGATGTCTGAATTAACCACAATCCTTCTTCCCTAAGAAGCAGATTTGTTAATCGGGTAGCTTAAAAAAATATATATAAAGTAATTGTTGCGAAATTTTATTGTTACATCTGTTTTGTTTTTTTCATTTTAAAATTTAAATTTATATTAATGAAAATAAACTTCAATGAAATAAATTTTACCTTAATTAATATAAGTCTATACAAAAAAAAATAAATAAATGATTATATAAACATACTAAAATTAAACACATTTTTCTAAAGGAATAAAAAAAAATTATATAAAGGAATG
Source organism: Rhaphigaster nebulosa (assembly GCA_948150685.1). Taxonomy (NCBI): domain Eukaryota; kingdom Metazoa; phylum Arthropoda; class Insecta; order Hemiptera; family Pentatomidae; genus Rhaphigaster; species Rhaphigaster nebulosa. The sequence goes on along the minus strand of OX411307.1, from coordinate 180,567,112 downwards.
AGATGGTCTGGGAGGCGGTCAAAAAGAATGGATCACAAATAGTAAAAACTATTTATTAGAAACCTATGTTTCGCCCACTTTCCGGGCCTTCATCAGGGCTGAATAAACAAGATACAAAAATAAAACAATGATATATACATAGTGAATGATATTAAAATTGACAAAGTAAATAATTAAAAAAACATAATGAGAAAAAATGAAAACTGATGACTTTGTAAAATGTTATAAGATTAAACTGATAGATTAATAACAACTAAAAATAAATTAGTTAATATTAATAGATTAAACTGATTATTAATAAAACTGACTTTAGATAAACAAATAATAGATAAACTGGTAGAGAAATAACAATAACTAAAAAAATTAATTAATGTATTAAATAAGTAAAAAGGAAATCAAAATAAATAAACACACAACATTTAGTACCTTGAAGCTCAAAGAGTGGTGAAGGAGTGACTTAGCAAAATAGCAAAGTAATTAAGGAGGTGTAGGGGTAGTAATTAAGAATGTCATAATCATTATGCTGAGAAGGAAGTGGGGATGGGTTGTCATTATGCATGTGGGTTAATCATAAAAATATATAAAAGAATAAAAAAGAATTGAAAATTGAAGAAAAAGATAAAATCAAAGGAACAATGGTAAATAATAAATTTAAATAAAAGTAAATATAATCAGTTGACATCCGCATGATGGTATAGAAGGATCAATCCCTAATTAAAGTAAATATATGTAATTGGCAGAGGAGAAAATGAAATTTGATGCTAAAGTGTCATCTATAGGGGATTTAATAAACAAAAACCATGCATTTACTAAGGAATGGATAAGTAATATTGATAGAAAGTTTTCTTCAATGCCCTTACATAACTGACTAACTTAAGACTGTAAAACTCCTACACTGCCTCCTTAATTACTTTGCTATTTTGCTTAGTCACTCCTTCACCTCTCTTTGAGCTTTGACTAGGTAGGTTAATTTAATAATAAGTATCCCCAAAAGGAATGCCAGAGTTAGCTTGCTAGTTGACTAACCATCTGGAAGCAGTGGGGCTTGTTTATTTACTGTGCGTGTGTATGTGCCTTGAGAAGTTTTAATTTGTATGACCTGCCCCATCTGGTCCAGGATAGGCTTCAACTACTTTCCCTGCAGATCAGTATAAAGTCTGCATGTCTGGTTCCTTCAAGAACACTAACAAGCCTTGTTCATGGTTTTCTATTAAGATAATCATATCGCCATTGGTTCCAGATATCCCTATGACATTTCCTGAGGAGTTGCCTGCGTGATAATCAATTTGTAGGAATGGCATTACTCTCATCTGGAAGACTCACAATTATAAAATCGCCTTGTGTTAGGACATCATAGTTTTCAGGTGATGGTGTCATGGGGTATAAAGGCCAAGAGTTTAACACAGCCTTGATGCGAATAATCACAGCCTCGAAGTGTGTTTAATTCTTCAACGGTGAAAACTTGTGTCTTCATGACTTGCCTGAGGTGATGCTTAAAAGACTTTATGTCCGCCTCCCACATTCCACCAAAATGTTGGGCAGCAGGAGGTATGAACTCCCACTTCATGTGTTGAACTTAAAGATGCTAAACAATTTTTTCTTGTGTCTCCTGTGACTTCAAGCACCTCAACAATAATCTTTTCCTATTGAAATATCAGTCAACTTACGAGTTAGTGCACTCAATTAAATGAATATAAAATAAATCAAAATGTTAAAAAAGTTCTGTACTGTCTGAAGTTATATACAGGGAGAATGCTTTTTCTTCCTTAGACGTAACCTCCCGGCACATGTTCCGCTCAAAAGGTTCTTCTTTAAGTTGATTGCCTGTTCATACGCTCGAAAGGGTGCACATAGGAGTATTTGAGCCTTAAAACTGAACAAAACTATTTGAAGCTTTTTTTTTTACTTTCAAACAGCTGCAAATAGGAATATTTGAACCTTAAAACCGGAAAAAATCTGAATCAGGAAGTTTGCTCCGTTAAATCTATCATTCTTAAAGCTCTATAATCTATTTTGATCCCTCTGAATTCTGTTAGTCATATAATTTTCTCCTGGTGAAATTCTGGACGGTTTCAATAGAATTTAGAGGATAACACCAAAAAAAAAAAATTGCTTCCTTGAAATATTATATTTTTTTACTGAATATGTTAAGTAATAAAAAATAAAATGGTGAAAGAGGGTGGAAGATTTCTTTGATTAATATAGGCCTAAATTTTATGTTTTTAATCAACATATAATCCGACAAGACCCGACACAAACAAAAACACCTTTAACCAATAAAATTAAGTAAACAAAAAGAAATATCCGAACATTCTTCATAAAAATGGTTCTTAACCGAGAAATACAAACAGTAAATCAATAATATCATAATTTTAAAATAAATTATATAAATAAACACACTATTAGTATGAGAAACAACTACCACATATGGAACCACTGGTAACTGAGACACTTGACATTTTGACAGTAACTTTACAAGAGTGGAGTGTAATTTATTCAAATACAGTTTGATGAGCCTGCTATCAAGCTTGAAGAATGATGGGTTTAATGGAGTTTTTCTCAAACTTCCTGATTCGGACTTTTGTTCGGTTTTAGGGCTCAATTTTCCTATGTTCGGTATAACATTAGTCAAATTGTAAATATGAAATTATAACCTTGATATGATAAATAAACAATATTTGTTTTAAGATTTTAAAACTATGGAACTAATATTATTCCGTTTACATCCAATGTACAACTTACATCACCTCAACTTACTTCTTGAAATAAATACAGATCGAAGTAGAAATTATTATAAATATGGAGGCGTCGCCAGTGTCCGATGAGGAAAAACCCTAATTTTGAAGATGAACATTTTTTATTGCAACTTTGGTTCATGTATTCACTATGCGTTGTGGAATCTATGTTTGTCCATTATATTTTTATAATTTTTTTTTCCTGAAGAAAAATCGCTTATAACTTGCTATCACTTTGTATTATCAAAATCGACATTATTAGTAACGACATTGAAATGTTAACTATGCCAGTATATTGAAATTTTTTTTTAAAAAAATACCTAGTGGAACCGTAAGTAAAGTAAACAATTAATTTGGATGAAGTTTATAATTATCGTAATCCCCTCCCCAAAAAATATTTTGGTTTTCTTTGTTCTCTCCTTAATATAAATTATTAGGCATTATGTTGAACTACCCACTGATTAAAATATTTCACCTATCCGGACTTAACCTTAGACTTTATTAAATTTCAAATATTTTAAAAATCAGTGTACGATAATAAAAACAGGCTAAATTCTTACTTAACCGAAACAGTTTTTCGAGATAAGGATCATCAACGATATAAACATAATAGCTAACGCTTACAATTAGTTTCTTCTGTCTCATTATCAAGAGCAGTTCCCAAAAGCAGCTGTTCCCCATGGGCCCGCGAAGGGTTTGCAAGGGTTTGCGTTGGCAACTAGCTGGTGAAAAATTTTGAAATGCCTTTTTTTGTTATTTTCGATCATGGCAAACACTTTAAGTATATTTCATAACCTACCTGTTTTGATAAATAAGTTAAACTCTTTGCCAAATTAAATTTGTTGTTAGGGCTGGTTCCACAAACAATGATGGTGATATCATCCGATCCATTTATTTCGCGTAAGAGAGAAGGACTACCGCTTAGCAAAGATGCTTTGCTAATTGATAATGAGTATTTTTTACTTTCCCTTACCTATATACGAAGTATATAGTAAGGGGAAGTATTGCTATAGGCTTTTCGGGCCTAATAGCTTCAACGGGTATGAACTCGGAGATTGTTAAAAACAGTGGCTTTTCGTAGCGGGAACCTCCCTCCCTCCCTAATCTAGCGAGCTTACCTAAATAATTTTCAGATGTATTTTCTTATACGGGAAGGAGTCGACTCTTAAAATAGACAATATTCTAATGTCCCTCTACTCGCTAACATAGTCCGTTCCGATTTAATAACAAGGCAGGATCTATCAGAGCCTGTATCAATGTTAAAACCGACTATTTTTGGAATAAGGACCTCTCGAAGGACCTCTATCCTCGCCAAACCTAGTATTATTTGTAGAGTGTTACAATATATGTATAAATTTCCCCCTCCTCCCTCTTACCCGACCCACCCTTTGCTACCACACTCCGTCCCCCGACGGGAGTGGGCAACAGGAACCTGCCAATATGCGCTCTTAATATCCAGTGATGAGAGATATTTAGCATCCCGAAGTCTGTCTAAGATGCTAGAAATGTAAGGAAGGGGGTAGGCGTCCCGTTTGGTCACGTTGTTCACTTGGCGGTAGTCCACGCAAAACCTATGGCTGCCATCCGGTTTCTTAACCAAAACTACTGGTGAAGCCCACGCACTCTTAGAGGGCTCTACTATTCCTTCTTTCAGCATTGTATCTAATTCCTCGTTCAGAATTTTTTGAATATATGGAGACACTGGGTAATAACGCTGTTTTATTGGTTTGTGATCACCAGTGTCTACGATGTGCTCCACTCTGATTGTGCATCCCAATGTTTTCGTTTTCCAATGGCTCCATTGGTTAATCAACGAGTTTAGTTTCTCGTGTTCCGCTGGTGATAAATTCTTTTTACCAACAAGCATACTCGAGATAATCTCATTCCCATCATGTTCCTTAGACAAATCTTCTTGCTGACCCATCTCCATACCCAGAAGTAAACGCATCTTTCGCCAGAAATCCATTCCCAAAATTACAGCGGCAGTCAATGAAGGTATGATCAGAAATTTTACTAAACAGATTTTCCCCTTGAGTTCAACTGGAAGCTCGGTCGACCCTAAAATCTCCATTTGATAGCCATTAGCTGTGGATATCTTAATTTCTGGTTCCTCCTTCATGGTTAGCCCCAATGCAGCAAACTTATTCCAGCAATTACCATCCATAGCCGACAGAGAAGCTCCAGAGTCGAGTAAACCCAGAAAGGTTAGACCAAAAATCTTAATCCGCACATATGGACGTCTGTCATTCAAGTGGGTCACATACTCGATTGGTCTTACACACTTGTCTGACATTACTTCCTGTACCACCATTATCCACTTTTGCCATTCTAACTTGGTTGTGAACGAATAGAAGGCACCAGGCTCTGATTCACTCAGACCTGGGCACTCTTCTCGTTTCCCGACTTTTTTGTACATCTGGGGCAAGCATTCTTTTTGACGTCTTTTAGACCACATCCTTCACAAAATACTTTTTTTGGAGCCGTACATCTTCGAAATGAGTGCCCCGTATCTAAACAGTTCCAACATTGAAATTTTCTGATAGGTTGGACCGAAGTCGACATATTGAAGACTTTCGGTTGTTCTCGATCATATGTTCGACGAGGAGGTGTGGTATATGCAAGGTCTGGTTCTAACAAACCTCGAATGTTTGGGGGTGGTTAATGAATATCAATCTTCCACTTCGCGTTTTCTATTCTTCGTCCACAGTCGATCAGATCTTGGATACTTTGATATTCACTAGGGCCAATCTATCAAGATAATAAGGGTGAAGATTCTTCAATAGTACCTTGAGCATTTGTTCTTCGGTAGGTTGGTCTGATAATCTACTGAAATAATTTTTCATCACTGCCACAAAAATTCCTATTGTTTCAGTTGGCCCTTGGGTTCTCCTTTTAATCTCGTCCCACAATCGATCTTCATAATCTGGAGGTTCGAATTCCTTTCTCAACTCCCTGACTAGTTCATACCAGCTGTTCACCTCCCTCCGCATGGCTCTATACCAAACTAAGGCTGTTCCCTCGAAAAGATCAAACGCCGACAGATATAAATCTTGTACCGTAACGTTACGGGCTTCCCGAATTTCTTCAATCCTCTCCAAGAACGCGTTAACACTAAGCCCACTAACTCCTCCCGAAAAATGAATGCCCCAATCTTTTGGTGGGATCTGGGTCTTCCTTATTATTGTCGTCACTTTCGACGAATCATCCGCAGACCTAGCACTGGCTTCATATTCCTCAATCGTAGCGTCACCCTCTACTTCTGAATCCTGACCTAAAACCCCTATAGCGGTCCAATATTCTAAGCAGGCCGCGTTCATTTCCGAAATTGCCAATTTCTTGGTTTCATCTTCGGTCTGAATACGCCTTAATCGATTTAATACATGCTGTAGAGTTGCATCAATTTTCCTTACCTCGTTGCCTTTGGCATTCGGCACTTTATTTTTTATTTCGTTGAGTTTCCCCAAACAAATATTAATTTCATCATCTGTATCACAATCAGTTTTGGTAGGATGAATAGTTCTTCCTTGTCTTTCTAGTTTTAATAGGGACCGTAATTTTGATTTCATATCCCCAACCCTCGTTATCCCCGTAAATCCTCTGATTTTTAGTTCATATTCCAACTCGTCGGAAGCGAGTCTTTCAATATCTAATTTGTAATCCATGATCTTGGATTGTTGGCTGTACGCAAATAAAATTTATTTTATTTTCAAATTAATTAGTTTTAAAAAATTATAAATCGTTTATCCGAAACAGTCCCTGTTCGGTGGCGCCAAGTATATGCTACCACACTCCGTCCCCCGACGGGAGTGGGCAATATTGTGCCGATAACCCAGTCGCGACGCTAAGGTTCAAAAAAAAAAATTTAATCCACAACCCTTCTACTTTCACCAAACCATCAAAAATAAAATACAATTATATCTCCTGTCCAAAAAAAATAAGTTCGGACGCCACACTATTTTAAGGAAAACAGTGAAACCCTAAAAGAAAAAAATTATAGAAAAAAAAACAAGGAACATATACCAATATAAATAAATTAAAACAATGATAAAATAAATTTAACAAAAAAAAATAGAAATAATTATTTAATCGTCTTGATCAACAAAATAATTTAATTAAAAATTCTTAAAAAGACCCTTAAATCACTTTAAAAAAATAATGATTAAAAAAAAATTAATTTAATTATTAACAAAAAAAAAGATACCTGCCGGAGGTAGCTTCGAACTCAGGGCCTCAGTGTGACTCTATATTGATATAAGCACTAAACCCTTTGAGAGACGTAGTTTACATGGACATTCCTAAATTTTCTATGGTAAAATATAATAATACCAGGATAATATAATAAATGACATAAAACAACTTGTTTGAAAAAAAAATATACATAAACTTTTATTAACCAAAAAAAAAAAAATAAAAACATTTAAAACAAACAAAAGAAACTATTCCAGCCGGACTCAAACAAAAATAAAATTACTATCCTTAGTTTAATATATATAAATATAATAATAACAAAAGAAATAAAATTACAAATCCGAAGAATTAGATGGGGCAGCCAGTCCTATTTTCTCGGTTCTTCTTGTTCTCCGGTGATGTCCTTTTTTCGTCTTCTTCTCGAGAAATTCGCTATAAACTCTCGTATGGCGCGAAGTTCGAACGCCTTGGACGCACACCACAACAAAAAAAAATCTCGTTAAACCATACAGGATAGAGAAAACAAATCCCGCACCTCGTGCACTTCGATCCAAGTCCCGACTTCTCTCGTCACTTGTCTCTCCTCCCAGCTGGCCAGGTCTCTCTCATCACTGCCTCTCGCTCAGCTGTTTTGGGATCGTAATTAAATTTATCACGTAACTTAAAACTATTTCTAATATTACGCCCTCACTAGGTCTCTCAAAAGTTGTATTAATATAAAAATTAAAAAAAAATAATAAAATAATAAGTATCACGAAATTTTAACGTAACACCTTCCCTACGCGATTCCTAATAGGCTTTCTGGGTCTAATAGCTTCAACGGGTATGAACTCGGAGATTGTTAAAAACAGTGACTTTTCGTAGCGGAAACCTCCCTCCCTCCCTAATCTAGTGAGCTTAATGGAGTTCACCTAAATAATTTTCAGATCTATTTTCTTATACGGGAAGAAGGAGTCGACTATTAAAATAGACAATATTCTAATGTCTCTCTACTCGCTAACATAGTCCATTCCGATTTAATAAAAAGGCAGGAGCCTGTATCAATGTTAAAACTGACTATTTTTGGAATAAGGACCTCTATCCTCGCCAAAAGTAGTATTATTTGTAGAGTGTTACAATATATGTATAAATTCTTCAAATTGTTCTCCTTCTCCAGTTAAAAATTCTTCTTTGTTCTCCAATTATTGCCGTCCTTCACATGTCCAAATATGCGGCGAAGGATTTTCCTCTCAAAAATAAGAAGAGCCTTTTCTTCTGAACTTGTGAGAGTCCAGAACTCTGAGCCTTAGATTAGGACAGGCCTGATAAGGGTTCTATATAACTGACATTTTGTAGAGCAGGATAATGATGAGCTTTTAGTTGTCTTTTGAGGCCAAAATAACACCTATTGGCATTGATGAGTCGTTGACTGATTTCTATACTGATTTTGTTTCTGAAGTTATTGACCCCAAATACTTTAACTGGTCAATGTGATGTAAGGTAAATGGAACGCATCACTACTGGTTCCCAACATATTGTATCTGCTCCAGATCCTGCTTGCAATACTTGGTTAACCGTCATTCCCATTTCTTTTGCAGCTTTGACCAACTTAAGAAACTTACTGTTGAGCGACTTAAAGGATCTTACAATAAGGTCTAAATCATCTGCAAAGCCAACTGAGGAGCATGTAATTATATCCTTGGAACTGACCGGCATAATCTATATGCACACAGTCCCAGTTATTTTCAAGAGGGTCCCATTGGTGAAATGGAGCCTTTTTTTGTGTGTGTGTTTGGCATAATTGCACCACGGCCTAATATGGTCTATTGTGCGTCAATGCTGCAAATTTACAGTCAGAACATGACTTTTGATTGCTCCACAAATCTAAATAGATTTGTTGGATTAATTAGCTCACACTGCTTGAGAACCTGCTGCACAAGCAGATAATGAAGAAAGCTGTTTCATCCTCATTGCCACAGAATCTATGCAGGGGTGATCCCGTCAGCTTAAGTTTGAACATGTGACTATTTAATTTGCAGTGTCTAGTATAGATCGCTATAATTATTTAGACCCTGTCCATTTTCAGTAGCTGCTCACTTTCACTGGCACAGGGACCATCCAAGAACAGCTTTGTGTGGTACAGTTTTTTCATTAGCCAGTGTTGCCTGGTTCTGATGTTATATTTCCACTTAATTTTCCTTTTGGCGAGACTCAGACTTATGCCACAGACAGGTTCCAGTGTAATGGGAATATAATCCTAACCTAATCTGGCCAATTTGTCAGCTTCTTCATTGCCTGGTATTCCGGAGTGACCCAGTACCCCCTTAACGCTTATGCTGTTATGTTTTGCAAGGTTTTTCAGGGCTGAGTTGCAGTACCATACCACCCTAGAATTTGTTGTATAGTTGCTTAGTGCCCCAATAGCTATCTGGCTGTCGGTATAGAATGTGATTTTCTTGCCCTTAAGTCCCTCTTCTAGCAGCCTGAAGGCATCATGACTAATATCAATTACTTCAGATTGAACTACTGTACTGTAAATGCCTAGTGGAATTGAGATTCCATTTAGTGGCTTCCCTTTTTTCCAGATTCCCGCTCCAGACCCGTGGGGTGTGAGAGAGCCATCTGTATAATAATTGACACCATTATTGGGTCTATGGTGTTTTGTTTTGTCAGTAAAGACTCTGTAATCAGTGTTTATATGTTACGTATTTGAAAATCGAAATGCGTGGTAAGCACTCTCTCGTTTTTAATCTGCTGTGCCAGTTCTCAATGCCCAGCCTGTGCTAGAACAGCCTGTATTCTGTTTTATCAATCTACAAATAGTTTTGTAGGCATGTGATTCGATCTCCAAGTGGTAATAAGCCAAGCATTACCTCCTTAGCCTCCATTGGAGTAGTTCTCATTGCGCCTGTTATGATTAAACATGCCAGTCTTTGTAGCTTCTCCAGCTTAATTCTGGATCCACCCACCTGTGACTTATGCCACCATAGCAGGGCTGCAAAAGATAGCATTGGTCTAATGGCTGTTAAGTACAGCCAATAGACCATACCAGTATCCAACACGCGTGCTAACTTCTTTTGAAACTAGAGTTATATCAGTAACTTCAGATCTTACTCTATTGCAGAAGGTGGGCGAATTCTCCTTGTATTATAAGATCATAATTCAAAATTTATAAGATCATAATTGTGTATAAATTCCAGACTTAACTCACCTCTTAGGTTGTTGTTGGAGCTGCCCCAGATTTTCTGATGTGCATTTGCAACTAGGTAGTGTAGCTATTGTTTTGGTTCCTATACAGTCCATAATCCTTTCAATGTACGCTGTTGGGGATGGATCTTCGTACAGCAGGTACCCAGAAATAAGAGTGGTTCCTGCCATCTTATCTTCGCCTCCAGACAAGGTAAATTGAGCTGTTTCGAGATCTCTGGAACAGAATTGCCAAAGAGGCAGCAGTTGCACTCCACATGCAGTGGTGCAGATTGATCTGCAGTGCAGCAGTTTCATGTTATAGGGCTGATCTCCAGACAGCTCCGATATCTGGGTTTCACCTCTAGACTCAGCTATAGCCGAACCTTTTGGATCCACCTCTCCATCAGAACCCTCCTTTGATCGGTGCCATGGCGTTGAATCTCCACCAGCCAGTGGTGTGAGATCTTCCACATGTCCTTGCTTGGGAGTTGATACCTGCTAGGTATCAATGGCTGCAGTAGTTGGCACTGAAGCTTTGGTAGTTTCCGCCTTTTTTATAAATGCTGAAGGTTACGTGATAGTGGCCGTAACCCACCATCATACCACACTCCTTCAGATCTTGGAGGTTTGTCTCAGGGACTTTCATGAAAACATGAAAGCCCTTCTCACGAGGCTGAATATTGAGGAGGTTCCATCTACGAATGTCAGCAATAGCATTGTTATGAACTCTTAACCTCTTCATCAGTACCTCCCCTATCAAAAGTTTGCCAGAGAAGAAGGCAACAATCCTATGGGTTTTGATAAGTTCCCCTACACCGCTAGTGCCTAGGGTGATACCCTCCTCTATGACAATGTCAGGAATGATCTTATTCAGCCAAGTACAGGCTGACTCATTGGTGCAGAGTTGGACACACCCTCCCATTTTGAAGCTTGCGCCATCAAACAGTGGGTGATCATCCCCATCCTTGTCAATTTTGTCAACATTGTCCGTGATCAACTCCTTCAATGCATCACATTGCTCACCAGAAAGCTGGGACAGCGGATAGGCACTAGGGACAACCACTACCAAGCGCCCTCTTGCAGCCTTTGTATATCTTCTGTGATGGCCCTCCATCTCCCTGGGCTTTGCAGCGGGTGCAGAGGTCCCAGGTAAAGATTTCGGGCATTTTTCCGCACCCCATGCGTGCTTCAGTGCCTGCCTTTAGGGTGCTACCGGTCCCGTGAGGACCCTGGCAGTTCCAGCTGCAGCCCCTTGGGGCGGCTCCGTCACACGTGAGAGTTTGGCCTGCTTTTTTTTCCTTTGGCTAGCCTTGGCCTTTGGTTTCAAAGGAAACTTTGCTTTCTCGGCTGTGATGGTTCCATTGCATTGGACGTAGCCCCGCCAAGGCGTTTTCTCGCCTTGTATCTCCTGTGTCTGTTGCGCTTCTGGATCATAGTGGACCACGATGGGGCATCTCCGCATCCTGTGATGCAGAGTCTATATCCATTGTGGAACCCTTACTGTTATCAGAGCAGGTGTTTTCCACCATTGCTGGTGTAAGTGACTCTACTTTCTTAGACGAGTTGGCTGAAGTCAGGGCAGCTGCACCAGCCTGAGCAGTGGCTAGCTCTTCCTCCATCCTCTCCTTCCTGACGTTGAATATTTCTGCTATTAGGGATTTTAGTATGTCTGTAACAGAGAACTTGTCTAGAGTATCCATAGCTGGATCTGAAACATTTAGAGGTACCGAAGAAGACGAGTTTTACAAAGATTTAAGGTTAAATAGTTTTTTGGACACACTGTTCCCATAAGTGGGGGTGATTTAAACTGCAGGTATTACCCCCTCTCCCTGGTGCCCCAGGTGGGTTGATTTGAGACAGTGTATGCTTATACGCCCTCTGCCATCTGGCCAGCTCGAGCTTCCTTATTTTCAAGAGGGCTTGAGTATGTGAGAGGTCCTGTCACAAATATCTCTTGAAAATAAGTGAAGAGCCCAGTCTCTGTCGTACGTAAGTCCCATCGGACTTTCCGGGGAGGGGGGGGATACCACATGGAAGTGACAATAGGTGTTGGTAAGGATAGGGAGGGCTAGGAATTAGTAAGCAGAGAGTAGGGCACTTTAGCTTGTTCATTCCACTAAGAGTGGGGAAAATTCCCACACCCGTCTCCCTTTCTAGCCCTACCCATTTTGCCCCCCTATGGAGTGTTTGCCGGGCTACTTTTTACTGATAAATACTCCTGGCACTCCTTTACCATTTTCTCTATCTCTTTATCTATGCTTGCCCTTGTACAATTTCTGAGTGCTAATTGTTTCATTTTGATAATGCCAACATGAGTTGAGTGCAGCTCTTTTGGTACCTCTGCCTGTAGAGTTTTGGGATTACCACTTTATCACTCTTGAACAAGATTGCACTATTTAGGGTGTACGTCAGCTGTAGCTCCGGTTTGATTTTCTGGATCTTTGTCCGTCTCACAAAGGATCTTTGTGAAGGACATATTCAACGGACTTCTTTGAACATATCTGATGATTCCCTGGTTAGCATTATGAGTGCCCTTGATTAACAATCTATATTATCGTTGTCAGAATTTTTTTAATTTAACAGTGTAATCTGCTAAGAAGGAAGCATAACTCTGTAAACAAGCAGAGGTCATTTTCGTTAACGATTTCAAAGGTTTGACAACTATTTTCGATTTTGATCGATATTTGGTATTTCCTCAAATCTTCTGACATTAATATTAACAATTTTATTTATACCCTAGTTGTCATAATAGTTTGCATGTCTGGCTCGTTTGTTTATACTCTATGTGTGGAGCTAAATTGCTGTGCTTTTAAAAGGGTTGTTATGCAAACTCCCGCTACTTATCATGCATACAGCTACATAGTCAGTGTTACTACAGGACGTACATGTTAATTTTGAGGGTTTTACTTGACAGTCTTTTCTCAATGGTTTCTTTTCCCACATCGCACGTAAGCAATGATTATATATGCCTAAGCTGTATATATAAGGCAATTAAAGAAAGAAATGAAGCTAGAATGAAACTGATACATAGAAGAATGAGAGCCACCACAGAGGACTATGAAAGAAAAAGGGTGAAGGCAAAAAAGCTTTGTAGAGAAAAAAAGAGGGCTAAAGAGAGAGAGAGACTTGAGAAGATACAGCAGGAATTTGATATAAAGAACAGTGGGAAGTTTTACCGTGGGGTTAAAGATATTAAGACAGGATATGCACCAAGGCCTGCATTTTATAAAGATGAAGATGGAAACTTGTTGGGAGATAACAAGGACGTTTTGGATAGGTGGGTTAGGTATTTCCAAAACTTGCTAAACGTAATTAGGATAGAAGGTGGTAGTGGTGCGGAAGAGCAGTTGGAAGAATGGAGTGAGGGAGAAGATGAAGAGGAAGTGCCACCAGATCAGGAGGAAATAACGGAAATAATTGCATCACTGAAAAATCATTAGGCCCCAGGTATTGACGAGATACCGGCGGAATTTCTCAAGTATGGAGGACAGGCGGTAATGTCTCATATATATAAGTTGATATGGGATATCTGGACTCAGGAAGGTATGCCAAGAGAATGGAGCAAAGCTATTCTTTGCCCAGTTTATAAGAAAGGCGATAGAATGGCATGCGAGAACTATCGCGGGATAGCTCTGTTGTCGACTGTGTATAAGGTGCTTTCCATTGCTATTAACCGGAGGTTGATGAGATGGTCTGAGAGGATTACTGGGAGACTATCAATGTGGGCTTATACAAGGGAGATCTACAACAGATTTAATTTTCTCACTGAGACAGCTATTGGAAAAGTGTTACGAGCATAACGTTAGTGTACATCACTTATTTATAGACTTCAAACAGGCATATGACTCGGTAGAAAGAGAAAAGGTGGCTAGAGATATCAGGTCTCTGGGGGTCCCATCAAAGCTGGTGAGATTAATTGAAATGACGTGGAAGGAAACCAAGTCTCAGGTAAGGGTTGGTGGAGCCCTATCAAACGAGTTTGAAGCGACAGGCGGACTGAGACAAGGTGACCCACTGTCGCCCATAGTATTCAATCCTATGGCCCTCAAAATAGCGATAAGAACTAACCCCGGAGGAAATGTCTATAACAGGCTGACCCAACATATGGCGTTCGCAGAGAATGTAGTCATTACAGCGCGCACATTACCAGCACTTTCAGGCGCGCTGGAAGAGTTTGAAGCGGCGGCAGTGAGCAAGGGCCTAAGAATTAATGAAAATAAGACAGAATATATGAGAACGTCAAGGACACAACTAGGTAGAGAAGAAGTGCAAATCAATGGGCACAACTTCAAGCACTGCAAGAGCTTCAAATATCTAGGATCTCTAGTAACAGAGGAAAACTATATAAGTACAGAGATCAAAGCAAGAATAGCGGCTGGTAGCAGATGCCTTTTTGCGCTAAATAAAATGCTTAAATTCCGAGAATTGTCTCGATCTGCAAAAATCACCATTTATAAGACCATAATAAGACCGGTGGTAACATATGGGAGCGAGAGCTCGGTTTTGATTAAGGAGAGCGAGATGATCTTGAATGTTTGGGAAAGAAAGGTCCTCAAAAAGATATTTGGCCCGGTAAACGAGCATGATCACTGGAGAATTAGGAAAAATAGCGAGCTCGAACAACTCTTTGGCGAGCCTAATATTGTGGCCATTATCAAAGAAGGAAGACTACGGTGGCTAGGCCATGTGCAAAGGATGCTGGATGAGAGGCTACCAAAGAAGATGATGAATGGCAGGCCAGGTGGAAAGAGATTGAGAGGAAGACCGAGGCTAAGGTGGTTGGACGACGTGGAGGACGATCTGAGGCGGCTTGGAGTGAGGGGATGGCGAAAGAAAGGCAGGAATGGCTATCAATTCTGCGTGAGGCCAAGGCCCAACTAGGGCTGTAGTGCCATTTAGTTAGTTAGTTAGTTGTGTATATAAGGTTGCCTAAGTCCATGCAACCTCTTGATTGTGCTCTGATACACTAATTTCGGTTTTCAGTATTCTGGACTTGTTGGATATAGATGTTTGATTTGTATAATTGATAGAAAAGTGCTGTGTGTTCGATAACTCATGGCTATTTGCTTTTGATGCTTCTCTAGTTATAATATCATTAAATGCATCTGTTTCAGGTTCTAAAATTTTTCTGTGATACTATTTTTAATTCCTCAAATAAATTGTGCTCTAAGAAAAATGTGGCGGGCACCTTAAGTTTACATATACATTCTACGTTTAAGTCACAATCAGAAAGGAATGTAGCGTTAATATAATTATATAAGATGATTAGATAATAAGTAAATTACCACATGTCTTTAATCAACAGTAGGTTCCCTAACTACCTGCAGGGTACATACTATCTCGGGACCTACTGTATCATAGGATATAACATTTAGAAAAAAAAAATTATTTTGATTTTGTATGGCTTAGAAAATTGGGGCTGGGCTCCAAAATAACTGCACTTTTATTTTGAAAAAGTACTTGTTCTAAATTAAACTTTTTCTTAGGGACTTTTTTGAAACAGTTCATTCAAGAACTCTTATGTTAAAACTTTTATTATAAGTTCTTACGAGAACTTTTTGGTCAGAGCTTATATAGTAACAGTTCTTTAAGAGCTTATATAATAAAAGTTCTTTAAGAACTGTTATATACAAGTTCTATATTATAAAAGTTCTTGTTAGAGCTTTTTAGTGAGATTATAATAAAAGTTCTCAATATTAAAGTTCCAAATTAAATGTGGTAAATACTTATGGGATTGTCTTGAAAGGTTTTCTTATCTTAAAATATTATTTCTTTAAATTAACATTCTTTAGGTGATTTAATTAAAATTAAAGCAAATTTTTCTATTGAAAATAAAAATAAAATATTAAATAACAAATAGAAAGGTAATTGTTTTTCTATTTGTTCTTTTATTTCAAACTTTATTTATTATCTATGTTTTTGTTAAAAGATTTCTTAATTACTCTCTTAATACTGCTGTCTCCCGAGGTTTACCCCATCTCCCGAAGATTTCTCTCAAGCTTTGCACCATGAGTATGTGAAAACTTATATTTGAGGACTTATAGTTAAAATTTTCTAGTAGGAACTTCTATTAACAGAACTTTTATTAAAAAAAGTAAATTGTTTTTACTTAACATATAAAATGGTAAATTTTTTTAACAATTAATTATATAAGTTCTTAAGGAACTTTTTATCCGAAGATTTTGTGTTGAACTTTAATGTTAATAATTTAATTGCTAAAGTTCTTGTAAAATACTTAAACTGAAACTTTTTGAAAAAGCTCAATAACTGTTTCGAGCCCTGTAGAAAATTTATTTAAAAAATGAAATTTAAGATATAAGATGATATGATACTCAGTAAGTGCTTTCTTATAAGCATCTCATATGTCGAAACTTTTAGCTGCATTGAACAACCTCCTGTTACGGGTTTGTTGCTTGTTTAAATCGCTATTCCAGCAGGAAACATTCCTGTTGGAAATGTTTTTGCAGACGTTATTGCTGTTCAGATGGGTATTCCTCACAGTATCCGCTAGTGATGCATTTAGGCATTCCAGATGCCAGGTCTTGTGAATAACTTTTGGGCAGCATCTGATTGATTCTTCTAGATGGGTGTCATGTCAGCTTCCAATATGTGTGCTAACATTATGTGAGGCCAGAGTAATGTCTATAATTTCGGATCTGACCTTATTACAGAAGGTAGGTCTATTCCCTCTCGAGATCATAGTTAATAATAAATTCTAGAATTAGCTCATCTCTCAGGTTATTATTGGAGATGCCCCAGTTCTCATGATGTGCGATGGCATCCAGGGCTGCTATGATCTTAAGTACCCTGCAATCCGTAATTTTTTCAAGCTCTGTTGTATAGGATGATTCTTTTTATGGCAACTATCTAGACAAGATGGTGATGTTTGCCTTTAATTCGCACATGCCTTTGCTTCGGCATATCAAATCCTGATCACACTAAATAATAATCTACTTCATATTATATATTCTCAAACCAAATGTTTTTATTTCGTCAATAGCCTTTACTTATTTTCTCTTACCAACGTTGTTACGGCTCAGTCTATTTACCAATGTTTTCAATGACAATTTTTGTGAAAAAATTAAATTTATGTGGTGAAATGCCCAAACAATCGGAGGTAATGAAGTAGAGTTTAAATTATTTTTACAAAACAATCAACCACACTTAATATCAGTTTGTGAAACTCGACTTTCCCAACTTGTCCTGTTCACGTTCCAATATATACAAGAAAGATTGTAACAGAGCAGGAGGAGGTGTCAGGCTGTTAGTCCGGTCCGATGTCCAACATCACTTTGTTCAAGTCCCCGACTTGGCGCTCACTGAAACAGTTGTAATAAACACAACAATCGACAATAATCCACCGAATAAAATAAAACCACCGATATTGCTAAATTACTCTGTGTGAACAAACATGTAATAGTATTTGGGGATCTGAATGCAAAACATCTTCAATGGAACTGCCACAGTACCAACAAAAATGGCAAAGCCATATTAAACTTCATAATAAAAAATCAAATACAACCACATAGCCCGTTTGAGCCTACATACATACCTACGCAGCACAATTGCAAACCCAGCATCATAGATCTCGCTCTCACAAAAAAATATACAAAATTTGGTTGGTATCAATCCATAATTATACAAAATTTATCTCAGCTCATACCATTACTATATTTAAGCTCGGATCACAATCCCGTGATTTTCCGCATTGCAACCACAGTACCTTTTTATCCAATAAAAAATAATTTTGTGTTCAAAAAAGCAGACTGGCTTATGTTCCAGAAAACATTGGATATGCATCAATCCCCCAATAAATAATGAACTAGATATTAACATCAACATAATCAAAGTAAACGAATGCCTCATTCAGGCTATGATAATAACTATTCCACAATGTTCTTCCCAATTTTATTAGAGTTACAACTTACTCTACTATTTAAAAGCATTAATAAGAATGAAAAATAAACAGTAAAAAAATACCAAAGCTCCAAAAACCCACGAACTAAATCAGCTTACTATAAATTCAATTATTTTGTGCAAAACCGTATCAATAGCTAGAAAAATGACAATGGGCAACAATTTTAAGCTCCTGTAGAACCGCCAATAAAACTATCTGAAAGATTCATAAAGCAATCATCTAAAATTCATTCCTATAGCAGTCCTCCATACAGTGTTGGTGGTTGGATTTCATATCTGGGCTCAGCTCTTGCTGAGTCTTTTGGTTTCACCCCACCGTCGGACACCACTTTTAATCTCTACCTTGACGTTGATGCACAAGTTGTTAACGTTAGATCTTCATTCCCTCCATATCTTGGAACCCTTCCATGGAGATATCTGCAAGTGTATCCTCAGGAGGGGATTGAATATATTTCACAGGATCAGCGGATAGTTACTGGGAACTATGGCTACTAAGCATATTAAATTAAGTTTAGTTTAAATTATTCGCTACTATTGTTATTAGTTTTTCGATGGTTCTGACTACATTTTTTGAATTGGATTTTTGATCACGCATGCGCATTTCGATTTTCCGTTATTGTTGAAGTTTTCTTTGATATAAGGATCGTTTATTAGTTTTCAAGAGTTCTGAATTCATTTTTTTAATTGGATTTTTTTTATTGTGCATGTGCATTTAGCTTTTCCGTTACTGTTGAAGTTTTTTTTCGATACAGGGACCGTTTATTAGGTTTTCGAGAGTTTTAGTTTCATTTTTTGAATTGGATTTTTTATCGCGCCTGTGCATTTCGATTTTCTGTTACTGTTAAAGTTTTCTTTGATATAGGGATCGTTTATTATGTTTTAGAGGGTTCTGATTTCATTTTTTTACTCAGAAAATTAAATGTTGTTTATTGGAGTAATAGGCGTTATTTTACTTAGCAAGTTTAAAAAACGTTCTAGCATAGTTATAAATAATTTTGACTCTGTTAAGTAGTATTTTACAAGATTCGAATTGAAAAATAATGAAAAATAAAAAAGAGGAAGGATTGTTGAATTTCACTTTTTGAAAACCTTTTTTTCTGGTTTTTGGTTTCTTCTTCCTTCAAAGTAAGTAGCACAATCTTGCCCATTACAAAAACTTATTTATGAAATTGTTTGACTTAGTAGTAATGTATTTATTTATTTATTTATAATAAATATAATGTAATAATTATAAATACAAAAACTGAATAAAAATCCTTGAAAACGTAATATATGATCCACATATCGAAGGAAACTTCAGCAGTAACGGAAAAGCGAAATGTGCATGCAACAGTAAGGGAAAAGCTTAATGTGCATGCACAATCGAGAATCTGATAGTAAATTTTGAAATGCGCCATTGAGAATTTAATAAACGATACATATACTGAAGAATTAAGCAAAATAATAATTGATTAGATTAGAACAAAATTTCTGTGGTAAATTCAGCATTACTAATTTCGATAACGTAATGATCAATTACCATATCAATCAAATTTTTGATTTATTTTAAATTAGCATAATTATTTCAAAAGTCACAATTTTGCTTAAAAGAATTATTTGTCAATAATATAATATAATTAATTCATGTCCATTTGGGTTACAATCGAAATGGAAAAAGTTACAATTGAAATGTATTCGATTTTTGGATTCTACATATCTTGAAAAGTAAAGCCTCAATCATAGAAACAATTTATAACTGGAAGAACGTTTAAATTAATAATTATAATTAGCGAACAATTTATTTTATTTTTCTTCCATTAAACCCCAACTATCCTTCTTCTATATCATTTTAAATCCAACGTTTCTTGGTATTGCCCCATCTTCAAGAACATGACCTACAATGCAATGATATTCTAAAAAAATTGTTTCATATCAATATCATATTTTAAAATAATTTCAAAACTAAATCATAATAAAATTAATATATATGTGTGTACTTTTGGCTATATATTACATTGGTTAAAATAAATACAATAGCTTACATATTTGACTCCTATCTTGTCCATAATTAATCAATAACAATTATTATTTTGTCTTCCTTATAAAATAATCATTATTTTGTAATCAATAATTTAAATGATAATTACTTGGAGTCATCTCATTCTTTTACATTGTTACACTGTACTGGATTACAACTGTTTGGATTAGTCTAAGTCTGGTTAACTATTAGCCTGTATTTATTATCTCTTCTCTCATATTTCTTTATTATTATTATTTATATTTATGATACTAACGTAAATATTCAAATTGTGCTTGTAATATTTTTTATTGATATTCTTTAAAAAGAGATTTGATGGTATTTCTTCTTTTGTAATTTTAATCTATTAATTAAATCTGCATAATTATTATATAAATCTCTCGTATCTGTTTTATAACTGATTGCTTCTTTTATATTTTTAGTTATGTGTATTGCTTCTATAATTTTTCTTTTATTTATTGTGTTTCAATATCCAAAATTCTGTGTTTTTCAAAATCAAATTTATGATTTTACTTTATGCTATGTAATGCAATAGCTTCAACATTTTTACTATTTTTGGAATTATGTGTGTTTTGGTTTAGTCTAATGTCCAGTATTTTTGAAGTTTCTCCAATGTATACACTTTCACAATTTACTTTATAAAAAACATTTTGCCTTTCTGTATATTCTATTTTGTCCTTCATATTTAATATTTTATGATGTTTATATAATCCTAATTTTAATTCTGGGAGATTGTATTGTGTAAATGTTTTTTTGATGTTTTCTGTTAGGCCTGCTATGTATTGCATTTTAAAATATTGGTTTATACCTTTTTTATTCCAATCCCCTTCTATATCGTTTATATTTTTATCCATTATAACCTGGATCCTGTCAATCCTGTAATAATTAATCATCTAAATACAAACGAAAATCCTAATTTAAAAAAGAAAAATCCTAATAAAAAAATGATAGCAGATTTTCATCCAGAAAAGAATAAGAAAATAAAAATGTGGTGTAGGGACGTGGCGCACCCATCGCCCAGTGGGTAACCACTGCAATCAGCCACCAGAGTACCAACAGGAAAAACGAAACATGGGGTATGGAGGAAATGCCATCCCAAGACGAACATCTGGCTTTCTCCAAGGCTTGGCAGTAACTTGGTCTATGTTGAACAACACAGACCCCAGAAATACAAGTTTTCAACTGTAAAGCATGGAAGAAAATTCAGCAGAAGCTACTACCCCAGGTGGTAACCAATCCACCCTCGCCATGAGCGACGCATGAGGGCTTTTGGATTCTGGGGAACCTGCAACGTCATGTAAGCAGTTATCGGAGACTCCTAGAAACAATAGAAAATCAAGTGGGCGGAAAAGTTTAAGTACTTGGGCGAGTTGATAGTGGCTAACAACTCTGAGAGAGAATCATCCAGCTAACTAGAGATGTTTACAACAAAAGATCGTTGTCCATCAATGCTAAGCTTAGACATTATTGTACAGTCATTCGTCCAGAGACCCTATACGCAGCAGAATGAATTCCTTTCATTGAATAGGAAGGGTCTGATTGGAAAGTTAGAAATCAAAGAAAGAAAAATCCTGAGAAAGATCCTAGGACCAAGCAGTAAAAAGGGCTAGTACAGGAGGCGGCATATCAAAGAACTGTACCTGCATGTAAAAAGGATAACAGACCATGAACTCGCAGAGACTCACCAACCGAAGCTTTTCCTATTTTATAAATAAGAAAACCAAAGGACCCTGGTTCACCGAATTTGGAAAAGACCTCCAAGAAATAGGGATTATGCAGAAAGACATCCAAGAGCATGCTGCTCTGCAAAGGAAACTTCGAACATATCAGGGATTCCAAGATAAACCTAAGGTGAAAACTGCGCCACGTCCCTACACCACATTTTTATTTTCTTATTCTTTTCTGGATGAAAATCTGCTATCTTTTTTTTATTAGGATTTTTCTTTTTTAAATTAGGATTTTCTTTTGTATTTAGATGATTAATTATTACAGGATTGACAGGATCCAGGTTATAATGGATAAAAATATAAACGATATAGAAGGAGATTGGAATAAAAAAGGTATAAACCAATGTTTTAAAATGCAATACATAGCAGGCCTAACAGAAAAAATCAAAAAAACATATACACAATACAATCTCCCAGAATTAAAATTAGGATTATATAAACATCATAAAATATTAAATATGAAGGACAAAATAGAATATACAGAAAGGCAAAATGGTTTTTATAAAGTAAATTGTGAAAGTGTATACATTGGAGAAACTTCAAAAATACTGGACATTAGACTAAACCAAAACATACATAATTCCAAAAATAGTAAAAATGTTGAAGCTATTGCATTAGCTCAACATAGTATTAAGTACAATCATAAATTTGATTTTGAAAGACCCAAAATTTTGAATATTGAAACACAATAAAAAAAAAAGTAAAATTATAGAAGCAATACACATAACTAAAAATATAAAAGAAGCCATCAGTTATAAAACAGATCCGAGAGATTTATATAATAATTAATTAATTTATTTATTTATATAAATGCAGATATAATTAATAGATTAAAATTACAATAGAAAAAATACCGTCAAATCTCTTAATAATAATATGCCTTTTGGCATAGCTAAGGCTTATGCCACATGTGGGCTCTGGTGTACAAGGTTTCATCTCAGAGCCTCTCCTTGCTCTCCCAAAATTCCCGAGTGTCCAGGAACCTATTCAACCCTTACCCTGTTGGTTCAGACAGTTTGTTAAGATTAACTTTGCATTCTTCCACCAACTTTGACCGGGTCACATAACCACTTAAATCCCCGATAGCAGTTTGGCTATCTGTGTGGACTGTAATTAGTCTGTTTCTAACGCCCTCCTCAATAAGGGACTGGGCACAGACATTGATTGCTAATACCTCTGCCTGAAAGACAGAGGTGTGCCTACCTAAGAATATGAACATTCCCTCTCTAGGCTTATCCATCCTCCAGATACCCGCCCCTGAACCTTGTACCGTCAGGGATAACAGTTAACTCCGTTGCATGGTACATGGGAGTTCTGCTGATTTTAGTACTATAGTGTCCCTCCCTATAGCTTTGTACTTGAATGTCAGAGTGCATTGCCATTACCTCATCCTGATCAATCCTGTTAAACAGAGTCCCATGTCTGGGTCCCTGGTAGACCAGGGATTTGGATCTTGTCCTTAATTTCGTAAATCTATACGCAGTGCTAAGTGCCTGCGCCTCAATCTCCAGGTGCAATGAATGGTGTTAGGCTCAAAAGAACCTCCATTGCAGCAGTGGGTGTAGTGCTCATGGCGCCAGTTGTCATAAGACACGCCAGCCTTTGTAGTCTGCCCAGTATGGCTCGAGGCCTACTAGTATTAACCCTACGCCACCACACATTTGCAGCATATAGTACAATAGGTCTGATCGCCGCCTTATATAGCCATAAGGCCATTTTAGGTTTCAGACCCCAAGATTTGACCACAGCTCCCTTACATGCCCATAGACAGCGAAGTGTCTTCATGCTAACTTTACTAATATGACTAAGCCATTTTAGCTTACTATCAAGGGTAATTCCTAGATATTTAACTTCACTACAGATGTTTATCAGAGTGCCATCAAGCCGTGGCGGTCTGATTATCACATTCCTTCTGTTAGTGAAGATACAAAGGTTAACCTTCTGTGGGTTGATGCCACCATGAAGACCATTATCTTTGCACCATTCTTTCAGAAGGTCCCTTAGTATTATGAGCAATCCGGAGATAGTCTTCGGAAATTTGCCCCCTATCAGAACAGCGATATCGTCTGCATATCCCTGCATATAAAATCCTGCAGAGCTTGGTTTGGTCAACAGAGTGTCCACAACCAGACACCACAGGAGTGGGGACAGTACTCCTCCCTGTGGACAGCCCCCCATGGGTCTAATCCATAGCTTTGCATGTCCTAATTCAGATTTGAGTAGCCTTCCCTTCAGAAATGAGTTGATCCATTCAGAAGCTAATAGTCCTACCCCTTTCCTCTCTAAGGCTTTTGCCATAGTATCATAAGGAGTGTGATCAAAGGCACCCGCAATATCCACAAAGATGCCTGCCATAATTTCTTTTTCGGCTAGACTTTTCTCTATTTTGGAGACCAGATGATGTAGTGCAGTCTCACATGATTTGCCAGCCTGATATGCAAATGGTTCACTATAGAGTGGCTTTTCAACTAAAACCGTATCTCTAATATGTCTGTCAATAATCTATTCTAAAGCCTTCATCAAGAAGGATATCAGACAGATAGGTCTATATGCTTTGGGATTGTCATAAGACTCCTTCCCAGGCTTTGGAATATAACAAACTTTTTTGCCACCCTCCAATTATTGGGAATGTGTGCAAGTGCTAAACTTCCCCTATATAATTCCATTATGTAGGGTTTTAGTACAGGTAAGCCTTTTTGAAAAAAGGCAGGGTAAATCCCGTCAATACCCGCAGATTTAAAAGGTGCAAAGGTGTTAATTACCTATTCCACTCTCATAGAATTAATTATTCTATTGGCTTCAACCCACTTCGTCCTGCCACCAAAGTATTCATCTACAGTGGGATTAGTTAGGTTCACAGTCAGGAAAGTGCGAACACGCCAGAGCTTCCAGGGTCTCTTTATCAGTGTTAGTGTAGCCCCCTTCAACTCTGACCGTCCCCATTACTCCCCCATCAGACTGCTTAGACAGAATTCTATTGACCCTGAACGTGGATGCTGTATCATTTATGTCATTACAGAAATTTCTCCACGCTCCCCTTTTAGCCCTGCAAACAGTCTTGTTATAGTCAGTGAGTGCTTGTTCTTAAGCGTCCCATCTGCCTGATTTTTTGGCAGCATTAAAGAGTCTCCGAGTAAGAGCTCTTAGCTTGCCAAGCTCATCATTCCACCAGGATCTATTCCTGTTGGACTTAATCCTACGCACACAATTATTGTCAGTGTAGGATCTCATTATTGCCTCAGTTAACGATGAATTGAGACATTCTAAGTGCCAAGAATTCCTAACAGTCTTAGGACAGCACTTAACCTCTTCCTCGAGCTGTGTACAGAATGCATCCCAGCTAGTGCGCCTTGGATCTCTGTACACAGTCTCCTTCATGCTATTAGCAGATTAATCAAATCTGATATAGCGGTGATCTGAGCATGTCTCTTCCCTTGAAACATGCCAGCCCTTAATCCTAGATTTCATGCATCGCGTGCTAAAAGTAATGTCAATGACCTCAGCTCTCACTCTGTTAACAAAGGTGGCCTCCTTGCCCCTATTTAGGATTTCGAGGTCATTGCTAACAAGAAAATCTAAAAGATACTCGCCCCTCTGGTTGATATTTGTGCTCCCCCAGTGGCTGTGGTGTGCATTGACATCTTAAGATGCTATGCACGAGCCTTTTCCTACCTCCTCTTACCCCCTCTATCAGTTTCTTAAGAGCTGGAGTGGGGGTTGCTTCTTCATACGGGAGGTACACCGATGCCAGCGTAATCTTCTCCCCTTCATTACCCTCAGAGAGGGACCATTGCACTGCTGTCAGATCTCTACAACAGTGATGTCACAAGGGTAACATTTTTAGTCTGTTCCTGAACAGGATGCAGGTCCTGGGCCTTGTTGGCCCAGCAATAATGCTGTATGCTGGTATGCCCAGTCCCTTTATCCTGTCCTTAAATAAGTAAGGTTCTTGTATTAGAATAATATCTATATCCTTACCTTTTATATACTGCTGCAGAAGTATACAGGCAGGATGCAGTGGTGCAGGTTGATTTGCAACAGCTTGAATTCCATGGTTATTATGAGCCAGCTCCCGGAGGAATGACCCCCGGCGGGGGACAGGGGGCTCTTCTCTCGGTCCCTCCAGGGGTCTGCCTGAGTAGAGAGAGCCCCCGGCCCCAGCCACAGAGCACCCCTCCACAGCCGGTTCAGCTTCTACTTCCATGCCAGATGCAGAGGTTATAGTCCCCTCCTTCTCTCCCTCTTGGGGAACACTCCGTTCAGCAACCACCTTCTGACTTCGGTGGTTTCTTCTTTTCAAATACCTTGAGGAGTACCTTGGTGATGCCATAAGCTACCATCATGTTCCTCCCCTCCAGGTATTTGATGCTGGTTTCCGGGATTCGTAGAATTCCATAGAAGACTCATCCTTGGTGCCCATCTGTGTCCAACTGTCCACATCTGGGGCCTTACCATTTTGGATCCTGAGTCTCCTCAAAAATAGGTCCTCTGGAATCCGCTCTCCAGGGAAGAATCCACCTACCCTGGCAGCCTTTTTGAGCTCATTTGTACTACCAGTGTGGAGTTTTATACCCCCACTGATAGTAAATTTGCTCACTATACTGGTGACCCAGTCCTTGGTGGCATCATCGTCACAGACAATAATACAGCCCCCGAGGTGGTGACTAAAACCACTGAACCCCGGGTTCAATCCACCCTCCTCCAGCTGATCCACTGAGCTGATCACCTGGGTCTTGACCTCCTCACTCTGTCCCTTTGACAGCTGTACAGACGGATATCCATAGGGGATAATCGCCATCTTGCTGCCTCTGGTCGCAAAGGCATATGAGATCATTTTCTCTCCACTCTTGGGTCTCTTCGCCACGGGCGCTGAGGTCCCAGGAGAGGATCTAGTCCGCTTAGCAACAGGTCCTTGACCCACGGGGCTATGGTCCCCTACAACCGAGGTTGTGGGTCCCGATACCTTCGGGGTATTACCTGGCCCTCCTAAGCTTCCTAAATTTCCGGCGCTGTGCCCCGGAAAATCTGGGTTTGGAGGTTTCAGCCACTTCCGAAGATGCGTTGTCCCTACCAATCCCTTTTTCACCAGACCCATCAGATATAACTGAGAGTCTGGTTACATCATCCAGGAGTGTCGCAAGCGAACTTCTGGATGTTTTCTCAGCTGGGTCCATAGGTGGCCCCACTGAGCTCTTTCCCTGCGCCTCTCCCATTACTGTTAAACTATCCAGTAGGTCATTGATCAAAATAGTCCGTCTAGTTGTTTCTGTATTTGGGTTCATCTTGTTCCCACGAGTATGGGGGTGGAAAAGCGTCACTACAGGTACTACCTCCTCTCCCTGCAGAAGGCAATTAATTAAAATGGGGTGCGCCTGGTGCCCCAAGTGGGTCGAATTTATGTGTGTATTTTTATACCCCCCTCCCCCATCATTCAGCCTGCAGCTCGAGCTCCCTCCACCTCGGCTTGGGTGTCTAGAAGAATCAACACACCTGCCATTGCTGACAGAAGTGAAGATCCCCGCCTCTGTCGTTCGCGAGTCCCATTGGACTCTCAGGGGGCACCACGTGGAGGTGACAGTAGGCGTTGATAGGAATAAGGAGGACTGGGAAGTCACAAGCAGTGAGTAGGGCACTATCGCCTGATCGTTCCACAAAGAGTTGGGGAGATTCCCGCAGCCATCGCCCTCCCGTTGCCCTACCCATTTAACCCCCCAATAGCACTCCTTCCGGTTATCTATAAGATAATGACCAATATCCTGCTAAACCGGTTATATCCCCACTATGAAAATATAATAGGCGACCACCAAGCAGGATTCAGAAGAGGAAGGAGCATGCTAGACCAGATTTTTATTCTAAACAGGTACTCGAAAAACAATGGAAAGTAGAGCAGGATTTGCACACCTTATTTGTTGATTTCAAAGCAGCCTATGATTCCGTGGACAGAAACTGCCTATGGAAAATCATGACTGAGCTTGGTATTCCCAGGAAATTGGTGAGATTGACGAAGGTGTGTACAAACGACCCCAAATGCAGAGTCCTGATACCAGGAGATGTGTCTGAAGCCTTTGAAGTTAAAACAGGCCTGAGGCAGGGAGATGGACTCTTGCCGATGCTGTTTAACTTAGCCCTTGAGAAGGTGATTAGAACATCATGCGAAAATGGAGGAGTACACGTCGGAGTGGAACACAAAATCCTAGCCTAGCGTATGCGGATGACATAGCTGTCCTTGGAAGCAATGAAGAGGATATTGAGAGACTCGCTAAGACTCTGTTAAAAGAAGCAGAGCAAATTGGCTTGCAAGTAAATGAAGATAAAACAAAATATATGATAGTTAGCCGAAAAATCCATCCCAACAATAGGATCTGCGTAGATGGCAGAACATTCCCGAAAGTAGACAGCTTTAAATACCTCGGCTCCACTAAAACCTCAGTCAATGACTACCATACAGAGATAGACCAGTGTATAACAAGTGCAAACAGAGCTTTCTTCTCTCTTTCTAGAATACTGAAATCCCGAAAAATCTTTAGAAATCTCAAATTAAGGGTCTAATCTAAATAACAAACTAAATGAAACATAAATAAAAAAAATTCTATTTCCAATTGGCAAGGATATTTTTTTTCATAACTTTGTAAAATACACTGAAAAGATTCGTTAATTATTTCCTACTACATGGTGCTATAGAAAAAAAGTAATTTTGGCAAGACAAAAAGTAAAATAACTTTTAACCTACGGAACATAAGTATTAATATTTTTTTGTATTGAAAACTTCATCAGGATATTTATTTAATATCCTTTTTAAGTTTATAATAGTAGAAAAGCAACTTTAAATGCTTATAATTATTTTAGTGAAATAAACAAAAATAAAATAAAGAATATTTACTTACATGACCGGGAGCGCAGTGTACTATAAGAGGTGGAGTGCAACAAATAGAGGTATCACTGTTCAAAGCAAAACTGACACTAAATGGTAAGGAATAGAAAGGTCAGAAAATAATATCTGCTTCAGGGAGGGTACAGCTATAAATGGAAACTGCTTAGAGCATTCTATCCTTATAGGTAAAAACACATTATTCAAAATTGCAAAAATGTTGCACTCTATACCCGGGTACAACCGCTGTTGGGTTAAATAATGAGTTATAATGGAATATTATAATCAGGACAGAATTAAAATTGTTTGTAAAAAATGAACTTGAACAGCCTTTTGAATGAATTAAAATAAATTTTATTATTTCCGCTTAGATTAACAGAAAAGTTCCCCTTGTATTATTTGTCTAGCTTACATACAATGAATCAATTAAGAAAAAGTTAAATAATAAAATGAAATACAGGAGATTTTAATAATTGCAGGCATTTAAATCATAATTAAATATATATATGAACATCTATTTACACTAACAAACTATTGACATAATAAACTATGTATATAATAAACATGAAACTATAAACAGTTAAGATGAACATATATATATATATATATATATGTAACTATAATGCTTATATATATGCGGAAGATTGATAGTTAAGGAGGTGGATAAATAATTGATGCTTAAAGGAGTTTAAGGATGAGGATTTGCTAATGGAATTGGGTAAGGAATTCTAAAATGAAGTGGCACGAAAGGTAAAGGATCTTTTGAAGGAGGCAGTTCTATGAAAGGGTATATATAAGTTTGTAGATTGGGATCTGGTGTTCAAAGAGTACAGAGGAATACGGGGTGAACAAATTAAGAAAATAAGGAGGCTTTTTGGTTTTGAAGGTTCGGAAAAGATAGATACCTAGGAAGTATTGCCGTCAGAAAACAGGGTGAAGCCACTTTAACTCGGCATACCAACTGGAGAAATGGGAGCACCTGGGGATTTCGAAGATGAATCTAATGAAGAAATTTATTAGTCTCTTCTGTCTCATCTCAAGCCTACCAGACAGTCCGCCATACACAAGACAGCCATAGTCGAAGTGGGAGAAAATGAGGGAGGATACAAAGAGCTGACAGGTTTTAGGAGGTATAGAATCTCGAAATCTTAGGAATGGTTTAAGGATAGTAATGGACTTTCAAGTGATTTGGGAAGTGTGATTGTTCCAGGATAGGTGTTGATCACAAATTACTCCCAGGCTTATGACAGTGGTATGGAAGTGGATAGGTAGGCAGTCGAGGATAGGTAGGAGGTCTTTTCTGTAATTTCTTTATTGCTTGTGTATATTTTTATGTGTACAGATACCTAATTAGACTACAATATTCGATATCTTATTCGACAATATTAGATGGCTAATTATACTACAATATTCGAGTTTTAATCTTATTAAGTATTAAATAGTGATATTGGGATTTGAAGGTCATTAAAATCAGCATATTGTCTTATAATGAAACTCTGAGCTGAAATACAAGAGAATATAAGTTTGGACATATGTTTATCAAATTTTAATGATTGATCAAATGCTATATCCTAATCAGAAGTCTCTCAAACTCGTATACGTTGGGAACCATTAATATAATAATTGTTTTTTTTTTTCTATTTTTACTTCTGGTGAAAGTAATTATTTCATGTTTATTTTCAAGTGGAAGACTGTTGTTTACTGACCATTGTGTGATGCTATGCAAATCATTTTGAAAGTCATTTGCATCATCTATTGTTTCAATAATTTTGAAAATTTTTACATCATCATGTAAAATAGCATTTGACTTTGCAACATTAACAATATCATTAATAAAACAAAGAAATAACAATGGTCCCAGAGTACTTACTTGGGGAACTTCAGAATTTTCACTGTAAGGTTCTGAATCATACCCATTGTGCCTTAGATATTGTCTACGATCAGAAAGACAAGACACCAGAAGCTGAAGATATTTATCAAACAAGCCAAAATTAGTTGGTTTCTGCAATAGAACATCATGAAAAGATCAGAGCTACCCTACCTTTAGCATTTTGGAACCAAATGGCGGATTCTATTGTCGAGGTCTGAGGATTACCCTGGGTGACTTGTGACTTTGGTGCCAAATCTTTTTTAAAAAATCGGCCTTGGTCTTAAAGAAAAGCCACAGATCAAATTTTGAGTGAGGATTAAATTTTTTGTTTTCTTTTGTAGGGAACAATGATATATCTAATTTACCATAAAATGCATACTTTTCGAGTTGTGCACAAATAAAATATTATTTTTTTTATTTTTTAATAATTTTTTTCCTCCTTTATCTCGAAGATGTGTAGTTAAAGGGATTCAAGGAGAAGACTTGAAGCAAGTTTCATTAAAATCCTCACTTAGAGCAGTTTTGGCTCTGCAGTCGATAGAAAAACCCGTTTTTCGCCTATTATGCATAGGGTTTCCGATTCGGTACACAGCCATCAGAGATCGAAACCCTGCATAGCAAAAAAAAAAAAAAAATGAATTGGTCCATCCTTTCATGAAATAATTGTGGCATCAGACAGACCAATGGCTGAAAATGCATTTTTTCTTCTTTTTTTTTGTCAATCTTACGAAATTGCAGAACCAGCTACCACTGTTCAAAAGTATTCAGACATCAAGTTGTCACTATGGCTTGTTCCATTTTTAAAATTCCTCTGCCACCTCCGGGCATTCACTAGCTATTATGATGAAAGCAGCACTAGCACCAACAGCAACAGTTTCTTCCATTTTTAATTCAAATCTGAGTTTGGTTTGGACTCACAACACTGTTTAAAGCATGTATCCAGATACAAGTAGCTGTATCCAAGAAACATGTTGCTAACCCCTTTTTACGAGTTATCAACATCTTGTTGCCTGGTCTGTACTTATATTTAAAGATAGGGCCTTGACTAAAGAGTTGACCGGCTATTCGGGCTAATAATCTGATCTCTGTAATATTTGAAACAAAATTAAATAATAAATACTGTTAAAATATTTAATGCATGCTGATATTTCTTAAATTTAATATTTTGAAATGGAATGGGTTTCAATATGAAAATGTGGTGAAACTGTTTTTCTTCATTTTTTTTTTTTTCTTAACAGCTGATCTGGTTAATTACAGTGTACTAAATAAATTCAGCATAGATAATGCTTTACTTGTATTTCAAATATTTCATAAATGCGCTTATATTACCATTGTAAGCAATATCTTTCTTTTTAGGCTACTTTTTCTTTGTTTTATCACTTTTTAGGTAAACTCAATTATTTTGATTTTTTTTTTTTTTTTTACTTTATATATTTATATCTATCTATATATATATATATATATATATATATATATATATATATATATATATATATATATATATATATAAAATTTTAAGTCAAATTTAAAATACTTAATCTCTCACTCTCTCTCTCTGTATGTGTATATATATATATATATATATATATATATATATACAGAGAGAGAGTGAGAGATTAAGTATTTTAAATTTGACTTAAAATTTTATAGTTCTATTATTTTTTTATTTTTTTTTAGAAATTAGATTTTTTTTTCTACTATCTTATTTTGATTATATTTTATATTTATTCTTCTATTTTGGTGAAAGAATTTCATTATTTGTGAAAACAGTGACAGGTAAAAGAAAATTTTTTAGCATTACAAAAATACTTCATAACTTCCTAGTTTTTTTTTTATCTCATTGGATGGTTAATGTGAAGTGTGATTTTGATGTTTTTATAATTTTAGAAGCAAATGAAGCTTGTTTCTAAGTGTAAGAGTGGGATGACCCTTCAGGAAGTCCATGACAACATTATCAGCGATGAAGACCGTAAAGCTAGATTAGATCTGATGTTCTTGGAAACCATTGATCAGTATTCATCTGTTATTACCAGATTGCAAAACAATGGAAGTACTGTATAAGTTTCAAGTTTCAAGCTAAAGCTGTTACCCTAGTCAACACAATTAAAGAAAACTGGTCATTAACAATATAACAGCTGAACTGATGTTACCATGATTTTTTAATGTTTAAACACCAGCTTAATATTTTGTTGATAAACTCTTTAAATATTTCGTTATCAAGGTTAGTTATTAAGTTTTGATGTAATATTGTATTTCCGAGTTCATCTGAACCTGTTACTTATCAAATATAACCATAAAATCAGAATTAATTGTATGTACCTTTCCATTTTAGTATAAACTTTTTCAAAGCATATGTAACTTTCCAGTCCAATTACAAGCTATTCTATTTCTTTTATAACACCCTTTAAAAATTCTTCAGTTAATGCCTATAAAAATGAGCGTACTTCTGGACTTATTTTGGCCTATCTTGGGATTCTTAAATTAAACTATTTTGTACTTAAAATTGATAGTTTATCATTTTGTAGTACTACAACCCATGTTGGAATCTAACTACAGCAACAATCTTCATATCACCACTCATGTAGAACAATGATAACACTGCAAGATATGAAATCTTATTGGAGACACAAAAACAATTTGATGCATGAGAATATAGGATCTATGGCACAGGAGTTCCTGTGTACTATTGCAGTGTTCACCATAAAATTTATAATAATTTAATGTGTGCTACATATTTCTGACAACATGGAAACACTAATTCCATTTTGACCCAAATGGTGTAGTTGCGTCTTAATTCTACCGGGATGGCGAAATTTTCCTGTTCATGCCATCCAGTTCCTTGTTCCTAAGTTATTGGCTATGCAGTTTGCCCAGTGTAGACTAGGCCTCCCAACTTGCTCATTAAATAGTTGCTTGGTTTTAAGCCTTTTATGTAGGTTCCTCCTCAGTTGTAAGAGCTTGGTGACTGACCCCTCTAATCCTTCCAACCTTTACTGTTTGCTCTACATTATGTTCCTCACATAGATTGTAAAGTACTTCATATGCTTGATGTCTCCATTCTTTTTTTTTTTTTAAGGAATTTTCCACTAATGTGGTTTTCTTTTACCTAAATATTTTTCAAAAAGTTTCCATTCCTCTCTATCTAAGGCTTGCGCTCTTCCCTGATGCCATGTTCTGCCAGCTCATCTCTCTATCTTATCTTTGGTATTTTCCTTCTTCTTTCCACTTCCAATTCCATAGTTATATTTGGTAATCTTTCAGAGGGCATTCTTTTAACATGCTCAAACCAGCTTAATATTTTTTCATCTCTAGTTGATAGAATGTTTCTTTTCACCTCCATCAGTTCTCGAATCCTTTCCCGTCTGGATTTTTTCACTGCCCTTCTCCAAAAGTTCATTTCTACAGCTAACAGTATTTTGCAGTGTCTGGCATTAATGACCCATGTCTCCAAGGTATATATCATTATAAACTCAAGTATAGATTTGTGTATTAGCTTCTCGATCCTGAGTTGTATATTCGAGCTCCAGAGGACATCATTTGTATTGCATTGCAACATTTTTTCTCCATTCAATATCAATGGTGGAATTGCCTTCACTTTTGAAGATTGATCCCAGATATTTGACCTTTTCCACTATTTTAATGACTTTTTCAATTGTTATGTCATTCGATGAAGTGCCATGGTGCTCTGTTTTTTGTAGTTAATTTTCAGCCCCACTATTCAGATGATTCTATAACTTTTCTGACATTAACTAGTCCTCTCTACCTTTGGCTAGGATTACTAGCTCATCAGAAAACATTAGGTTTCTGATGTATATATCTTCCCTAATAGTTATTCCTATTTCCCCACATTTTCTTTTCCTCTCTCTGAGAGCAACATTTACTGATGCTGCCTCCTTTTACCATGCTTATTTACAGTAACTTAGATCCGAAAGAGTGCTTTCCTTTCAAAAAGTAGGAGTTATAGATTTGTCGAAGGTTCATATAACTAGATATAATTTCTTTTATATAATGGTCTTGGAGCATTGGTGTATGCAGTTATTTTCTTTACGTTGTCACCATCCAAAATAGCATTTGTAGGCCAACATTAAATTTCTTATCTCTACTGCATGTTTCTAGAGAACTAATAGTAGAATATGTAATAACTGATTATAGAATATGTAATTAAAAAAGAAATTGAAAAAAAAAAATTTGAGTGGGCTTAGGTTATATTTGAAATATAATGGGTTGACTAATTAAATGGCACTACAACCCTAGTTGGGCCTTTTGGCCTCACATAGAATTGACAGCCATTCCTGTATATCCTTCGCCATCCTCTCACTCCCAGCCTCCTCAGATCTTCGTCCACGTGATCCAACCATTAGAATGGGTTACAATTGTGATATAGAGGCACCAATTCTTTGGAAAGGGCTCTAATTTATGTAGACAGGAAAAGGACTATATTTGATTTTTGTAAAATTCAGAATTCAGCAATGTCATTGTCTCCTTTGCATTGTAGCATAGAATGTACTGAACAGGAATCTTTCTCGATGTAGATCAGACTTTTGACCGAGTCTGGCTTTCAGGACGGTTTTATAAATTCCGTAAAGTCCTACCCCCTACTTACTTCTATCTCACTGATAAATATTCCAAATAAACCATAATTTTGTCTATTGATCCCTCTATGATACATATGTACTATTAGCAAGATAATGACGCATTTATTGGATTCCAAACTTTGTAATCACAACCTTAAAAAATGGTAAGAAAATTGGAGGATTAAAATAAATTCTGTTTAGCAGATTCGCTTCCTCCATTTAACTCCTGACCCATTTAAATGCAGTATTTTTAACCTTCCCAATCGATTTCTGATAATTATGTGAGGTGTTCGGAAAGAAGATGGCCCCTGGATCTTTTAGAATAAAACTGTCATATCAGACAGATTGCTCATTTTTGCTTGTATTTTTGTAATACAGTTATTAAGTTAAGTAAATAAATAAAAATAATATATTCAGATAGTATTGTAAATACCTATATGCTGGAAATATTATATGTATACTTCTGTTTCTTGTATAAGAAATAATTTGTACTGTGTGTATTCTGGTATCTAGATGGGAATTGATTCATTAAAAAATGACCAAGAAAAACTTGCTATGTATTACTGGATGCAAACGTACAATATTTGTTTTAAAATTTCATGATTTCTTAACTTACATATTCTGAAGGTAATATTTTAAGATGAGGTTGGTTGGGAGTTGCGAACAATGAAGAAGAACACACTAATAAGTAGAACTTATTACAGTTGGCACTTGACTCTACGCCTTTCTGCTCTGATGACAACCTAACACTTAGGCCAAAATGTTGGTGCACTATAAAAAATAAGTTCTTCTTCATTGACCTCCCCCTCCTCCTCCCCCCTCCCCTATCAACTTCTTAAAATTGCATCTACGGTCAACTAAACCAACACCATTCTGAAGAGAATATTATTGCCATATTAGGCAGATGCTTAATTACAGATTAAATATGTACCTTTATAAATGTTTCTTCCACCTTAAATTGGTTAACTTTAATAGAGGTTTTTGTTATCAAGGCATGATTATGAATTTGTTATTATTTTTAATATCACAACATTTATCTATTCAAATAATAAATGCTACTCTTTTGTTTATCACAATGGTAAAAATTGTATTAACTAAATGTTTTGTCAGCTTTAAATTAATTTAGTTGTCTAAAGAATATATCAAAGACCTGATTATAATAATATACTTCATACATCATAAGTGAGTAATTTACAAAAAAAAAGAAGGATTTGTTGTTTGATTTTTGTTGAATTTAATTAACAATTCTGTTATGCTTCTTGTCAGACATCAGTCCATTGATTATCCAACCTATAAAAAAACAAGTGCACCTACCTGATGAGACCTTGATTACTTAAGTCAAGGACTCATTGGTGGTTGGTTCATCTATTAAATGAGTGTAAGTCTAAAGCTGTAATAGTTTCTAAAATTACTAATAATGCTAAATCAGATGATAACAGATTCCTGACCCAGCCCAGTAAAGCGTACTGTACCGAATTAATTATTAAAGATTTACTGGTGGCAACTTAGCTGGAGTTAGTGAAAGAAAATAACTAATTATTCGATGTCTTGAAGGTATTTCTTTAGTTAAAAAAGAATTAACGATGTATTTTTTTTAAATGGTAAACTGTTTTTATAAATTAGTTATAACTTTAGTATTAATTTAGAACATCTTGTACTTATTTATTTTTAATAAATAATTTTAAATTAATGCTAACTATTTATTTTCCTTAGTTAATGAACTATTTTTTAAGATTTTAATTGTATGACTAACATTAACTTTTATTTATTTTATACCATTATAGGAATGATTAGGTAGTTACATGTATATATATAATTATATACACTTCTCGCCTATAACTAAATAGCATGGAGGATTGCCTATTGCTTGAAGGATTTTCGACTAAAAGGATTGTATGCGTTTGATGTTCGAAAATTTAGCAGTCCCCCACAGTTCGAGCCCATAAGTCCAGATAGGTTTCAGAATGATCTTGTAAATTAGTAGTTTTTTATTAATAAATTAGTAATTTACAATTTAAAAAGTAGTTAAATATAGTATTCAACTGAAAGCTGGGATTTTCTATTAACCCATTCCATACTGAGAGCGCAATATTGCGCTCATCAAGACCCTTCTCAGTGACTGAGCGTGCAATATTACATTCTCCCTACCCCTTTTCGATGACTGAAAGTGCAATATCGCGCTCTGTCCTTTCAGTATTTAGACTGCCCCTGAGCCCTCAGGCATTCCGAAAAGCCTTCCTTGCCACTTCAATACCCCTGGAAAGGATTTGAAAACCAGGAATAGGTGATGGTTTTGGGATACCTTTCACCGTTTTTAAATTATACGCCTTCAAAGTTTAGGTAGGTTATTAGTTATTTTTATCTTACATTTAACAATAAAATAAAGTAGTTTATGTTAAAAAGGCAGTATCAGTCACAGCCTAAGTTTTTCGTTTATTGCATAGTATGCTGGGTAAGTTCAGCAATACGATCACCCTATTGAATGGGTTACTGGCAAGAGTGGGTGGGCCTTTTTGCCAAAACAAAAACCCTTGAATGGGTTAAGCAGTCTATATAATTGGTTAGTTATAATAGGTAAGTTTTTTTAGGATATATTTGACCTCAGAGGGATTAGCTACTTTAGGAGGTAAGGAGAGTGGGATTGGTGATTTAAGGAATTCTGGATGATGGGTGAATGTGCTGGAAAGGTGTTGAGCGAATTCCTCGCCTTTATCTTCTTCAGACGTTGTCCAGGAGCCATCACTTCTCCAGAATGGGTGGAAAATGTGGGATTTTAGAATTTTTTAGTGATATTCCACATGGATTGTCATGAGCAGAGTGCGAGGATAATTAGGAACTAAAGGATTGGTAACGAAAGGTTGCCAACTCCTGCTTTGATTGTTTGTAATAATAGTTGTAGGAGCGGTGATCAGTCTGGTTTGTTGCCATAATGGTTTGATATGGATTAGGTCTATGAGGTATTGTGGTAATTGATTTTTGTTAGGATTTCTTGAGAAGTGACTGGTGGAGCAAGCAGTCCTGATAGCTTGTACTATGTTGGTGAAGAAATTAAAAGCGTCATCAAGGTTTGGGGTTTTCGGGATTACTTTGAAGTCAATTTTGGCCATGATTTGGCGAAAGAGGTTACAATTAACTGGGCCTCTGATGAAAGACGTGGGTAGGGTTTAGGAATGGGAGCTTTGATACTTTTAGGATTAATGGATTATGATCAGAGGATAGCTCATCTAGGCTAGTAATGGAATAGTTGAGGAGGCCTAACTCGCTATGGATGAAGAAATCAAAGATGTTAGGGTTAGTCGGGGATTAGGGAGAAAGAAGGTTAAAATGCTGGGAACTGAATGCAGACAGCAAAGTCCGTTCACAAGAGTTCCTGGTTCTGGAACCCCATTGTTGATGCTTTGCTGTTTTACCTGCTATTGGGCCAAACATTCTTTCTTCCATTTGTTGAGGGTTCCAACTTCAGTTTTAGTCAAAGATTTGAGGTGTGAACATCGTTTTATTGCAATGGTTCTCAGCCTGGGAGGCGCGAGTATATCGAGAAAAATATATCGACAAAATATAAAAAAAAATATTTTACTGAAAACATTCTGGCATAATAAAAAATAATATACACTTTGCAGTGATATAATACAATTATAAATAAGTATTGTACAATGTATTCAATAATTAACTATCAAAATTAAATTAAATACAAGATCAATACTTATTAGTGACTGCCTTAAAGAGCAAAGTTTTTCAATTAAAAGTTTAATATTACAAATTGCCACTCTAAGCTCTTTTTCTTTATTTGGTCTTTAAAGCTGCAACCGCAGAAAATCCGGTTTCGCAAAGATAGGTTGTTGAAAATGGTAATTGTATACGAAAAGCTTTATTTTTTAGAAAACTCATCCAAAATTCAAAGAGTGATTTATAACTAAATTGTTTGATTTCGACACTTGCCGTGAAGTCTATATAGATTTCTTCTTCGGGAATGTTTTGAAATGGTCCCTTAATCCATTCGTAATTTGCTATCAAGTTGAAGTCAGCCAGAAAATATTTTTTTTTAATTCTTTGCCAGCATGGTTAAATGATTTTAAATGGTTACAAAAACAACATCCACATGTTGTTCTTCAGTCTTGTAAGTTTTAACACATTCATCCACATCTATAAACATTTCTAATTTTTTTTTTAATTTACATTTCTCCTTCACTATTCAATTTTTTCTAAAAAAGAGCATTAAGTTTATCACTCGTATCGAACAAATGTGTATTTGTTCCTTGGAGTTGAAGATTCAAGGTATTTAATTTCTCGAATATGTCGACTAAGTAGCTCAATTTAATCAGAAATGAAACATCTCGGCTTCCGGTCAGTTTTCCTCTTCTAGAAAAGTGGCGATTTCATCTCTTAATACACAAACCGTTGCAAAAATCTCCCACGTGATCACCATCTTGTCTCGTAATAATAACAGTAACGCTGAATGTGCTGCAACCGTGTCTTTACAAAGTACAGAAAACATTCTTGATTTGAGGGGTCTCATTTTTATATAATTTACTACGTCGTTAGCACAATATTCAGGCCAGAACTTATTTTTTTGGAGCTTCTCTATGGATCAGACAATGTTTCCAGATACACTCTGGAGATTTTTGTTACACTTAGGAATCTTCCAGACATTGTACAGGCACCATCAGTGCATATTCCGATGCAATTTTTGCACTCTAACTTTCCGAAAAGCTGATGCTGTACATCTTCAGCTATATCACCGTTATACAGTTATGGACTGCAATTGTTTGGCAAAATTATCTCCAAACATAGTTTCTATAATTTCAATAGGAGCTGGCAGAATAACCTCTTCACCAATATTGTGAGGCTTTTTACCTCTGGCTATTTGATATGAAACATTGTAAGAGGCAAGTAAAGCTTTTTCATTCATAGAAAAAGTTTTTTTGAAATGCGATTTTTGCTTTTCATATGATTTTAATTCGAAGAATTCTCGAGATTTGCTATCGTACTCACTATGAAGCCTTTCTAAATGTCGTTTAATTTTACTAGGTTTCATGCTGTCTGCTACCAACATTTTTGAGCAAATGCACACAAAGGCCTTTCTTCTCCAGTGCCTGTAAACCCAAAATTTAAATATTCTTCAAAATATTTTCTTGATTTTATCTTCGGAACCACTGGCGTTTGTGCACTTTTTGATGCTTCACTATCGCTCACTTACGCCCACTTAAAAATATGTCCATGATTCTGTATACATACACAGTATAGTTATACTGCTATATTACTGTATAATGTCGTTAATTGCAGGTAACACCCAAACTACAATATACACATTCACGGTAGAGGTAGAAGGATCGACTCGACTGAGACTAGCTGGATGCAACATTTATATACATATATGATATATTTGAAAATTAGAATTGATATATGCATTATGTGATTATGTAAACTAAATTAAATAGAAACTAATATTACGATTTCATTGAAAATGGATGTACGGTGGGGGGAGGGGGGGGGGGCGCAAATACTAAATGGTTGAAAAACACTGTTTTATTGTGAAAAAGGTTTATTTCAAAAGTGCGAAACTTCCAACATGAGTCGTGAATTCTGGTAAGTAATCTTTTTCTTATTAGAAGTATTTATTTATTTTTTTAAACTGATTATTTTTATATATGGAGGTCCAAATTAAGTTGGGGAATACTTGAAATTGTTTTTATTGTAATGGTTTGGGTGCGAAGGGAGTAAAAACATTACATCAATGCCCAATGGCTATGCTCAGCTTTCCGGCTACTTTCTTTAGATTTGCAGAGTAGAATTTTCCATATTTATGTACGAATCCAATAGCTCGACCTTTCATTATATTTGGGCTAAATATCATTAAAAAATAGTTGGTTTTTAATTTTTTTTATTGCAAAATTTTATATTATCCATCTTTTTTTTTTATATTTGTATTGTATAAAACCGGAAATACTATTTATTCTTTGGCTAAGTTATAACAGATAATAGGTTTTTTTTTACGGATATGATTGAAATAATTACATTTTAGGGGCTATCAATGATTACGTTTGAAATTATACTAGCGTGAATAAAATTTTACATTTTTATTGGTGGGTACAATTTTATTGGATCTGATCTGACAAAATTATTATTTAGATTGTGGTTTACTATTTCAATGGTAACGATACATTTTTTGTTCTTCTCGGGAAAATGTTAATTTGCTTGGTGGGCTTACTGTGGATGAAGCTATAAACATTTTATTTGGTCCAGAGGTTAAGAGAGGATCCGAAAATGTTGACTGCATTTATATAACTCCATCTGAGCCAAATGCATTATCCGAGGAGGATAGCGCGGATGAAGATGGGGATGGTTGTTAACCTCAGTGGGGCTCAACTGGCTTCAAATGGAAATTCGTGGGGGTAAATCACATGGATGCTAATGTTCAGGCTTTTGAGAGAACGAATAAGAGAAAATGGATCGATGGTGATCTTGTCTGTCCCAGCAGTGACCAATTTACTGCTCCCGGAAAGTTTGACAGATATAAAGACCTGTCTGCAGTTGGCATTTTTTAATTATTTGTCAATGACGACATAATTAATCTATTATGCGAAGAAAATGAGCGATATGCCCTTTTCAAAAACGAGACCATTCCCCAAATCAAGCCCGAGGAGATGAACGTTTTCATTCGGATACTTATCTTGAGCAAATATAATACTCTACCAGGGAAGAAGTTTGCGCTATCCATTAGTAGCTGAGGCAATGCGGAGGGATAGGTTTATCCAAATAATGAGATTCATACACGCTGCAGACAGCACCATAGACAAAATGTGGAAACTTCACCCACTGATTGATAAGTGTCAGCAGAACTTTAGAGAACATTTTGTCTCTCACAAATTTTTGAATTATGATGAAGCCATGTTGAAGTAATACGGAAGACAAGGCTGCAAACAATTTTTGAGGGGGAAACCTATTAGATTTGGTACAATGTTTGGTGCCTCAGTATAGATTTTGGTTATTTGATCGATTTCGAAATTTATCAGGGGAAGAAAAGCCTAGTTGCAGTCCGTGATCATGAGGAAGCGTTTGGAAAATGTACTGCTCCACTAATTCGGATGATCGAAAACCTACCTACCTCCAAAAAGGGCTTTCAATACAAATTCTTTTTCGACAATTTACTTACTGGTTTGAATAATTCACTTTATACATACATGTGTATAATTTTTTTTATTTTTGTTTTAGGAATGAACCTTTTGAAATACTCAAAAGAAAAAGGCTATGGTGGAACTGGGACATTGCGAGAGAATAGAATCCCCAAAGGCTGTCCCATTCATCTTAAAAAAGAGGTTAGTAAATGAAAGAAAGGATCTTCTGAAGGATCCCTTGAGTGGACAGATGGGATAATGATCAGTAAATGGATGGATAATTCAGTGGTTGCTGTAGCCTCGACCTCGTATGGTTTGATTCCAAAGACTAATGTGAGGCAGTACATCCAGAAAGACAAAAAAATCATTTCTGTACCACTGCCTTTCAGTCTGCAACAGTATAATAAGTACATGGGAGGCACTGATAGGATGGACGAGGACATTGTCGAAAACCGGATTTCGATCCGGGGAAAAAGTGGTGGTGCCCTCTATTTACTTGGATTCTGGGTGCGGCCACAAATAATGCTTGGCTCCTTTACAAGCAAGCAAGGCATAAGTGTGCCATGGTTTAATTTCGAAGGGAAATCTGTCAAGAGACCTCACAAGATTTGGAGAAAACCAACATCGGTAGGCGGGTCAGCTTCTTCTGGCTCTATTTCTGAAAGGGTCGTGCCAGACGTTAGGTTTGATCGGTTGGATCACTTGGTAGAAAAAACGGTCGAGAACAAAAGAAGGAAAACGGGAAGGCGCCAGAGGGAGGCTCGCAGACCCCACCGGGGGAGAGGGGGAGCAGATTCGCGGAGACCTTAGACCAGGATTGCTTCGGCTTAAGGCCCTCCGCCGGAGAAGTGAATGCTTCGAGTGGAATCAAAGAGTCCCTTTTAAACTGGGTTAAACAGGAAAGCCCACAGATGGGGGGAAGAGGAAACGTCCCCCCCCCTCCTCCCATGAAGGGGTTTCCGATGCCAAGAGTGTGCAGGATGACGAGAACAGTTCTGAATCCATTAATGGATTGATGACCTCTGAAGATGTCGTGGAGGAAGCAAGGCACATCAGGTCAATATTTGAGATAGAATATGGGCTCTCATCGAACCCATTCCGAGAAACCTACGGGGATCTTGAGACCTTGCTGACCAATATGGTATTGAGATACCAAACAATGAAAAGCCAGAAGGAGCTGGCTGAGTCTCTTCTGGTGAGATGGAGGAAAGAGGAAAAGAAGGATATGTCACCGAAGTCAATAGCCCGAGCAATACTTCAGGATGAGGACTGCCTAGATGGTATCCATCGGAGGGTCGCCTTTGGAGCCCTGACGTCAACTCTGGCCATGGCCGAAAAAGAGCTCGAAGACGAAAAGTAGAAGTACGAGAAGCCTCGCTCGTGCTATGCTGGACTCAGGGATTCAGAGCGCATTCATCACTAGTGCGCTTGCCCGCAAAATAGGTGCCGAAATTATTCCCTTTGATGTTCGCATAACCAGCCTTGGTGAGTCAGCTATGCCGAAGTCACATCTTAAGGGTTCGACATCATGCACTGTCCGTCCTCTCTTCTCTCGCCCATTTTAGTCGACCGTATTACATCACAACTGCCGAGCTGTGATATTCCGGCGTCTACGATCAGTCGCATCATGCGCCACCCTCTAGCTGATCAACAATTCGGAGAATCAGGAGCAGTCGATCTATTAATCGGTGCAGATTTATAACCACGCATTCTCACTGGAGCTTCCTACCCTTCGGGAGTCAAAGATCTATACCTAGCTTATACTGTATTTGGATTAGTCGTTTCTGGAGTAGTTCATGACTTGACTGCAACCACTTCATGTTCTCTTTTCTCACTGTCCAAATGCAGCATTGAAGAGCAGCTGAAGGCGTTCTGGGAATTTGAGGAGCCCACATCAGTCGACAGATCCGATCCCGACGATGTTCAGTGTGAGCAACACTTTGTCCACACTCACAGCCGCAATGACGATGGAAGATATGTGGCCAGGTTACCCATCAAGACCGAGCTTTGGGAGTTTGAAGACAACAAGGCAGCAGCGCTTCGCAGGTTCTAGGTGGTGGAATCCAAATTTCGGAAAGACCCCGCTCTTTCT
Source organism: Rhaphigaster nebulosa (assembly GCA_948150685.1). NCBI lineage: Eukaryota > Metazoa > Arthropoda > Insecta > Hemiptera > Pentatomidae > Rhaphigaster > Rhaphigaster nebulosa. Next base: position 180,522,841 of record OX411307.1, on the reverse strand, counting down.
GACAAGTACAAGACGTTCATGGGAGAGTATTCCGAGTTGGTGCACATGTCCCCTGCAATGACCAATTCCGATTATCTGATGCCCCATCATGGGATATGGCAGGAACTTCCACACGGTTCCAAGCTCCGGGTGATGTTTGACGCCTACTGTAGCTCTACCGATCTGAACGATTTGCTTCATTCTGGATCTAAGCTGCAAGGAGACCTGTGCATGATCCTCACAAGGTTTCGCCTACATGCAATCGCTGTCGCGTCGACATTGTGAAGATGCACAGGTAGATTGTTATGCATCATGATGACCAGAAATACCAGCACATTCTTAGGCGCGATGAAACGTGCTATCGTTCGCGATGAAGTATATTTTATCATGGTTTTATCTGTTTTAGTATATTTTTAACATGATTTTTAGCATGTTGTAACCTATTTAATATGTTTTTACAAAGAGTATGGAACATCCTTCACTATCAAGATTTTGTTTTTAAAATAAATTCTATTCTATTTTAACGCGTATTCATTGATTTTAGGTATTTTTAAAATTGATTTTAGCTGTCATTTTAGATATTTGAATTCGCTTTAGCTGTTTTTAATAATTTTAGCGGATTTTCTTTATTACGTTTTAATTTAGTTTGTAAGTTTGAAGGAATATCCCCGCACTAGTTTGTAAGCTTTTATGGATAGTGTTGGAATATACATAACACGCACCTGTTCCCAGTCAACTCGGTCGCTGAAGAGAAAAAAGAAAAATATATATATATATATATATATATATATATATATATATATATATATATATATATTGTAAGATCCTAAAAAAGGGCTCTTTTCTTTTATTGTATAATACCTTTAAAAAAGGCCCTTCTGTCATGTCATTAACAATTAATACAATTAATCTCTTAAAGGAACACGTTATTTTAATTAGATACTATAAATTAATGTGATTCAAAGATTTATTGTAACACGCGGAACAGCTATTAGTCAGGCCGGCAGAACCTCCTTGATCGAAGGCCGGTATAGAAATGACAAGGGCTGTGGACTGCGGGAGATGGTTGGCAGCGCGATCTACTGGCCGCCGGGTTAACTAGGCCGCATTGTAGCAGCTAACGAGGACCTTCTTGGTCAAGGGCTGGCATAGAAATGACAAGGACTGTGTACTGCGACAGTGGGTGGATAGCGGTATCTGTTCACCACCAAGTGAACTAACTCACTGTACTTTTAGTAGGCTTGTTTTTTATCAACAATTAAATTATATTTAAGATAGTTATTAACTTTTAATGTTTTTTAAAATGTACTGTGATAATATATTGTACTTATAAAAATAAAAATAAGACCAAAAGGTGTGATGATATGGCCAAGAAAAATGTATATTGTTAGACTTCTCAAAATAGAGATTACCCAGCAGTCATTGCACACTGGTATAAATAGAGCTCCGATTTACTGGCCAAATCAGAACACCTTCGGGTCGAAGCTTAGCAAGACCTAGTGTGGCTGACCGCCAGAACACTTTTCCACCCCTCTCTCTCACTCTCTCTCTCTCTCTCTCTCTCTCGGTCTCCCTTCTCTCCTTCCTTCCTCGAGTAGTCGGGCTAGTAACCCGCCTCTCGGCACCTCTACCTTCCTTCCTTCTTGAGTGGTCGGGCTAGTACCCCGGTTCTCAGGATCCCTCGAGATTGTCGGGCTAGTACCACGGCACTCGGCCTCCCTTCTCTCCTTCCTCCCTCGGGTAGTCGGGCTCGAACCCCGGCTCTCGGGCTTCCTTACTTGCTTAGTTAGCGCCTTCAGCTGCCGAGGTCCATGCCTATCCCTTGCAACTAACCCCGGCAGCCACCCAACTGGGTAAGAGCAGCGTCGCACTGGCAAGCTACCCCCTTTCCACCCCCCTTATCTTTTCACCCCTCTAAAATAAGCACTTCTGGACAGAGGAGAGTAGTACGTAGGCGAATTACTAGACAGAGAGTGATCCCTCTCACAACTAAGGTAACCTTGCGGTGTGTCTAAGGTAAAAGACAGCTAAAGAAGCTACCGACAACAAAGGGCACATCGGAGGTGAAGAAAAAGAATTACAATTGGCATCCCTTGTGGGGACCGTTGAAAATATTACTATATATATATGTAACTTACGTTTTATATATATATATATATATATATATATATATATACTTTGTATATATATATATACTTACGTTCCCGCGGACGAAAACAGATAAAAAAAATGGAAATTGGGAAACGAAATGACACACTCAAATGCTGAAACAAGACTAACTTTATTCTCTCTTAAATCCTCTATATATAGTATTAGGGTTTGTTTACATTGCTGGCATAGGATTACCTGTGATATTGTCCTTTCTACTATCATAACTCCCCCCCTGCCAGTTTATGAACATTCCTCTTAAACTTATACAATAAAACAAACAAAACATTGAAAAGAAAGAAAAAAACAAAACAAATTCCACTATAGCAAGAAATACAATATAATATAATACCAAAAATAAACAAACTTTCTCATCATGATTCGTACAATCAAAAAAATAAAATATAACCTTTGAACTAAGAAATTATATACAGAACATCTCTATTTACAACACTTATACTTTTAGAAGAAAGGATACTTCCATATTACTCTGCTTGGCTAGGCTCCCTTACGGGGAACTTCAATTGCTCTACGTGGACGTTTCGTCTTTTCCTAGGGTCCCTAATGCTCTGAATCGTGACAATGTTGTGTTCACGAATTACGATCACTTTGAATGGTCCCTCATATCTGATCAATTCCTTCCCGCGATTTGAAGTCAATTTACGGTAGACAATTGTCCCTATTTTAATCTTCTCCGTAACGTCGCTTATACCTACATTCTCGCGTGCTACTCTCCTATTTTTTTCGGATTCAATCCGCTGTCGCCCTTTCTCCCATACCCTCACGATTTCCGCCCTATTGTTTACCAACCTCTCCGAAAATTCCTCATCTGTTGCGGTATCCCCACTATTCCTCTTCCTGTCGCGCAACCCAAAAAGAGCCTCGAAAGGGGAAAATCCCGTCACCGGGTGTATGGAGTGGTTATAGGCTGGCATGGCCACATCTGGGTCCAAACCCTTGTCCACGTGGTACACCCGGAGGTGGTCCCCTAATGTGTTGTGTAGAGTCGCTCTATTCCCCCTCTGCTCTTAGGGTATCCCGGGGTATTGATATGCCAGTTGATGGCTAGATTCGTCATCTGCTTCTTTATCTCTGCGTTGTTAAATTCTCCTCCTCCGTCTGACGATATCCTGTCTGGGACTCCGAAAAAATTGAAACCACGTTCTCAGGGCTCCGATCACTGCATCAGCGGGCCTCTCTTGTACTGGGTGAGCCATAGCTACCTTACTAAAAACGTCGATGACAGTTACCCATTTAAAACCTTTCCAGGTGAACGTATCTACTTTCAGGTCGGTGAGCGGTACGTTTGGTGTAGGCGTTTCCTCCTGTATCCCTTTTGGTGGGTAACGATCGTACTTCGTGGTCTGACATACGTCGCATGTTCCGACTATGTCCTCGATCGTCTTCTTCATCCCCCACCAAAAATATCTCCGTTTTAGTGCCTGTAGCGTCTCGTTCACCCCGCGTTGATTCGTTTTCCCCTGGTGGTACACCCGTGTGACCTCTTGTTGCTGTTCCGGTTCCCGGATTGTTTCGACCATCAGTTTGCAGCGGACAAACGTTTGGTCGATGCCTATTTTCTCTATCCTCCATAGCCGTTGGATTTTTTGCCAGAGCGATTCGTTTCCTACGTAGAGATAGTACGTTTTCCCCGGTTGGGAGGCGTCCTTCAATACTCTGGAGATTTGCTCTTATGTAATGCCGGGTTTTGACCAGATGGTCCTGATTTTACACCTGTTGTCCTGGGCATAGTCGATCTTAGTCAGGCCTGTGGTCCTTTTTTTCCATATTATTTGACGCTTCTTCGGGTTGACGATTTCCTCCCTTTCCTCCATATCCGTCGGCCTTCCGCCCCCTGAACTTTCCCCTCCTGTCGACTCCTGTTCGGTTGCTGAACCTTTCGACCCCCGGTCTCCTTCCCTCTCCGGCGTCCATTCGCTCACGAATTGTCGGATATCCCCTCTATCCTCGTCTATCGCGTTGATTTGAATTGCCCTTGACAACCAATCGGCCACAACGTTTTCTCTCCCGGGCTTATACGTTACCTCCATATTATATTGGCTAAGGAGCTCTTTCCAACGTGTGACCCTTGCCGATGACTCCTTTAGCTTCCCTACCCAACGCAATGGTCGGTGATCCGTGTTAACCTTAAATTTCCGAACAAAAACGTACGGCCTAAAGTGTTCCACCGCCCACACTATCCTGAGAAGTTCCCGTTCTAAGGTACTATATCTTGCTTCAGTGTCCGTTAGGCACCTGCTCACGTAAGCCACTGGTTGTTCCCCCGCCGTTCCTTCTTGTGACCGCCCCCAAAGCGTAGTCACTCGCATCCGTGGTGATGGTGAAAATCTTGGTGAAGTCTGGGAACACCAGTACCGGTCTCCTGTAACCGCCGCATGCACCTCCTAATATTGTCTTCGATTCCCGGGGTTATTATGATTTGTTTACCTTTTCGCAGTAGGTTATTGATGGGTGAAAGATATTCTGCCAACTCCGGGACGAATCGGCGATAATAATTGAGCGTGCCTAGCAGCCTCCTAATTTCCTTTACGTCTCTCGGTATCGCCATGTTTTTAATTGCTTTCACTTTCGTTTCGTCAGGTCTAATTCCCTCCTTCGATATGGGATGCCCTAAGAAATTGATCGTGTCCTGGCCTAGGGTCGACTTTTCCTCCGACAGTTTCAGTCCAAATTCGCGTAACCTGTCGAATACTTTCCTCAAGTGCTCGGCGTGTTGCCCTTCGTCTTTACTGAAGACCAGCAGATCGCCCATGTATATCTGACAGAACTCCCCTTCGAGCCCCCGTAGAAATTCGTCCATAAATCTCTGGAAGATAATGGGTGCGTTTTTGAGGCCAAACGGTATCCGTGTGAACTCATAATGTCCCCGCTCAAAGGAAAATGCTGTTTTGTGTCGGTCGTTGGGGTGCATCCTTATTGGTGCTAGCCTGCCTTCAAATCCAGGGTGCTGAAGACTGTGGCTCCCACTCAATCTGTCTAGGATATCCTCAAATCGGGGAATTGGGTACTTTTCGTCTAGGGTGTTTTTGTTTAATTTTCTGAAGTCGACGACCACCCTGTACTTCTCGTTCCCATCCGAGAATTTCTTCTTTATTGCCCATAGGGGGCTGTTATACGGTGACGTGCTATTGATTATAATGCCTTGGGCTTTGAGATTCTCGAGCTCCTCCCGTATATGCTGGCGCATAGCTTGTGGGTACCGCCTTTCTTTGACGTATGTCACCCGCTCCTGTGTTAAGGGAATCTCATGAACTGTTCTCCCCGTAGCTCCCAGTACCTCCCCGTCGTTAAAAAAAATGTCCGCATATTCCTTCTTTAACGTTTGCCTCCAATGCTCCGCCTGTTTAATAACTCCTACTCTAATCTTGCCCCCTGACCGGAACTTCCTCCCCTTATACCTTTTCCCTCCTATTCGGATGTTCCATCGCTGCCCCTTATTTCTAATCCTCATCCCTAATTTGCCCAATAAATCGCACCCTATTATCCCCCCGTATTCCCTCGGCATGCTTTCCACTATGTGTATCCGCAGGCTCCCTTCCCCGGCTACCCACCGATTCAGATCTAACTCTACTTCTCCCTCTACTCTACAGGGCCCACCCAAAGTGATAAATTTACATTCACATACCTGTAATGGTGGTATTCTTTCTCCTTCACAAATTGCTTCTAACGCTCCACGACACATATGGTAATCGTATTCGAGCTTCCTGTATCTACCAGGCACTTCACTCCACCCGTGACACTCACAATCGGCAATTCCACGCACCCACTCTCCACATCATTTATGATAGCGTGGTTGCAGCTCTCCTACCCCTCTCCTCATTCCTCATATCGTCTGCTTCTCTCTGCCGGTGTTCTTCTCCCTGCAATCCTCCTACTGCTCCTCCCTCCTCGAGCTCGTCCTCCTACTTCACTTCCTTCTTCTTCCCTTCCCGACGTTTCTGAATCTTGCGACGTCTCGTTGTTTCTCTCTTCTTCCATACTCTTTGAGCGTTTACTTCCATGTGTTCCCCGCGGAACATTTCTCCTCGTCTACTCATATAGGGGCATTGTCTCGCAATGTGCCCTTCATTCCCGCATTCGAAGCATTTCATGCGAGAACATTGTGCTCTAGATGTCCTATTTTCCTGCACCCATGGCATTTTCTCTCCTCTCTTGGCAAATTCTTCCTTTCCTTTTCAGGTCTTTTCTCCTTCCCCGTTATTTTCTCTCCCCCACCAAATTCGATATCTCTTTTCCTCCATGCCTCTAGTCTGGTTCGAATCCTTCTGTACGTTACCCTATTCCATCCAGCTTAGACACTCTCTCCGTGTCGGGCCTCCTCGTCGCGGGCGCTCGCGTTCATCATGCCCTGGGCACACTCTACGAAATTCTTCTCTCGGGGTAAACCATCCTTCTTTCCTGTGTCCCGTGCTAACTGCACTTTTAATATTGTTGCCGGGAACCCCATTCTGCCCTCCACCTCGGCCGCATTCACCGTCTCCCTCATCTTTTCTGTTATTCGGTTGAACCGCGCCAACAGCGACCCCGCGTATTGTCCATTTGTCTGGTGGGGTTGTCTCGTCTCCCGGAACATCTGGAGTATTTCTTCTTCTGGGGCCCACCGGCCTCCTCCAAATGCCTTCTTTAATCTATCCTTTACAATGATCCAGGACGTATCCTCGTCCGCTTGTATCAGATTCAGAATATTCCTCTTGACCCGGCATACCAGAGCGGCTTTCAAAGCGCTCGCGTCCATTGGGTCAATTAAATTCTCGGCCGCCTTAGCCTCTATCCGCGCCATCACGCGGTCGCGTGAGGAAATGGCGATTCCTTGAGGAAATGGTTCAATTCGCCGACGCCACCGTCGAACCTTTCCAGATCCGATACGGCCTTCCTTAGGTCGTGGGATGTCGCCGTCCTCACCTTCAGCCATTCCAGAGCGTTTGCATGCGCCGATGCCAAAGTTTCCGTCGGCAGTAGCGGAATTTCTGCTGGTAATGTCAGAACTGGCGCTCTTACTATTCCATCCGCCATTTCGTGATCGTATTGGCTTAATTACCTCGATAAAAACTAAAAAGAAAGTCGAAAAAGAAAGAGAGGAAAAAAAATTGTAAATCTTCTTACTGACCTTCTTGATCCCGGGTTTCGGCACCACTTACGTTCCCGCGGACGAAAACAGATAAAAAAAAATGGAAATTGGGAGACAAAATGACACACTCAAATGCTGGAACAAGACTAACTTTATTCTCTCTTAAATCCTCTATATATAGTATTAGGGTTTGTTTCCATTGCTGGCATAGGATTACCTGTGTTACCTGTGATATTGTCCTATTTACTATCATATCAACTTATATATATATATATATATATATATATATATATATATATATATATATATATATATATATTATAACCACCAAGAACCCAAATGGTCAATGAAAAACCAAAGATATGGTTTTCTTTCAGGGTACATAAAGGTTCCTGACAGTCCTAATTCTGTGAAAATGCGTGACGGAAACTATATTGCTCATATACGCATATGTACTTGGGGGTTGGTGTGGCCGGGCTGGTTAAGGCTTGTGCAAAAGTGAATATGCTTACGAGCCTTAAGTTCGAAAGTTCGGATCCCTTATGATGACGGGATTCTTCAGGTAATTAATCTCCCCGCCATCACCCCGTGTATCTGAGTGCCCGTCCGTCTACTGGAGGCGACCCATGCCGACTGGTATTAAATTACCTGTTCTGTAAGATTCTGTGTTATGGTCCCTGACGTGGCTATATCGCCCGTAAACCAGTACGTCGAAAATTAGATGTACAAATGATGGTCCCTGCCGCGGCTGTGAACGCCCGTAAACCATTGAGTGTACTTGTTTGTGAGAAGATTATTTTAGGTAAAAAAAGTTAATCATCATGTTTATGATGAATTTCTTGAGGATAACTGAACACCTTAACACCCTCCAGGTATATTCTCCAATTCCTTAACTATGAAATGTGCTTAATAATAAAGTTAGGTATTATAAGAGTTATATAAGGTGGATTTACACGTCTTAAATAGCAATTATTACCTAAGTAAGTTCTAATGAGATCCATGCTGGTTTCTTTATCTTATATATTTCTTGATCATGTCTCTGATATTTGGTCATGTTTACTGTCGGTTATCTAGACAGTGCGGAAAAATTCAATGAACTTCACACCAATTGAACCTATGTACTATAAATTATGTGATATTGACATCAGCGTAGAAGATTATACACGCGCTAAAAACATATGGGAACACCTTAAATGTCAAAATGTCAATCATTGGGAGATGCGGATGTTTACGTTAAAAGTGATGTTCTTCTGCTTTGTGCACGAATCTTTCGGAAATTATAAAAATATACATGAGCCTAAGTACCTTCAATTCAAACGAAAAATCGAGTTAGATAATTTATTTAGCTGCAAACAATGTTTACAGCCAGTCAATGAATATGGATTTACCGTACCGTAGTGGGCTAAAATCCGAAATGTATTACTTTTCTTCGATCTTAAGAATGACGATTAACGTTTTTTAACTGAAACAATCTTCTTCTTTCAAAGACGTACACTCTATGGTTTACGTGCGTTATAACCGCGCCAGGGACCACCATTCGTACATATAATTTTTGACTTCATGGTTTACGGGAGTTATAGCCTCGCCAGGGACCATAACACAGAATCTTTAGTCAACAAGTAAATTAATACCGGTTGGCACGAGTTACCTCCAGTAGGCTGACGGGTCTCGGATGGCGGGGCGATTAATGGCAAGAGGAATCCCTTCATCATAAGGGATTCAAACTTTCAACATTTAGGCTCGTAAGCATGTGCACTTTTGCGCACGCTCTAACCCACCCGGACACACTAACCCCATATATGTATATGAGCAATGCAGATTCATTCATGCTTTTTCGCAGACTTAGGACTGTCAGGAACCTATATGTACGCTGGTAAAAAAACATATCTTTGGTTTTTCGCTGACCATGTGGGTTCCTGGTGGTTATGATGCGTATATATATAAGTTAAGAGCCAGACCTACCTAATAATAGAACTTAATCCTACTAGGAATATAAACAACTCCCTAAGAGTATATAAGTAGGATTACTTGGTGAATAAAGTCAGTTATTAACCAGCTCTTGTTACGTTATTATTTTCTTAAACCTTTCTTTTTTTTAAAGTTCTCTAACCCGGACTCGTTAAGTGGTGCCGAAACCCGGGAGCGGAGCGGAGTTCATAGCGGAAGATTTTTTTTGGTTACCGGTCAATCATGAATGGAGAAATGCAGGAGGGAGAGCCCAAAAAGAGGCGAACCGTTCATATAGAACAACTTAAATTTCCCTTAGGTGATGCATTGGGATCTGGAGCGTCTTCGCCTATACGGGCGGGAGACAACTAAGTGTAAACAGTTTTTATTGTATTCAATGAGTATATTGTGTTTTTGTATTTTGGCGGTACATATATTGAAGTTTGTATATTTTTTCTGTTTGTAGGTTGTTTTTTTTTCCTTTGTAGTCACAGAGTGTATTGTGTCTTTGTATTAGGACTGTACATATTTCAAAGTTGTATTTTGTATTTTTTTTTTTATATATATATTATTATTATTATATTTAATTTTCGACACTTTCGAAAAAGGGTTTTTCCTGGAGAGGGGGAGCATCAACTCCAACCACTCAGGTCACTGTTTGTTTAGTCGTTTTTATTGTATGTTTAGAAAACTCCTTACAATCCTTGAGGTATTCAACAGCACAGCTTTCTGGGCTTCATTTATAACAGCCGTCGAGAGGCCAAGCCGTTCAGTCGCTTCCACAGTGGACACTGGTATCAGACCATTGCTGGAGATCACAATAGCTCTCACAATCACTTTATCCAGTCTGTACAGATCTTTTAGTTCAGCTGCTAGAGCTTGATATTTTCGAATTTTTTCTGCACATACTGAATTAGTGTTTCCATCATTCGGCACAGCAATATCTATTATCTCTGCTGTCTTCATATTACCATCAATCAGCACGATATCAGGTCTGTTGTAGGTCACGGAATGGTCTGTTGTAAACGACTGATTCCAATACAATCTTATCCCTACCCTCTGGACGATTTCTTTAGGACTGTACTTATAATATGGCATCAAGTCATTTAATAATTTTCTTTTTAGTCCTATCGCCTGGTGATAGATTTTGGCAACATCATCATGCCTCTTGAGGTATTCTGTGCCAGCCAACGCACCGCATCCTCCAGTTATGTGCTGAATAGACTCGTATGTGCTGGCACAGAGCCTACACTTGTCTGATACGTTCTGTTGTTTCAAGACGTGTCGCCAGTAAGACCTAGTTGCTATGACCTGATCCTGGATTGCTATAAGAAATCCTTCTGTTTCGGGGAACAGACTTCCTCTAACTAGCCAGCTAGTAGACAAAGTTTTATCTATTTCAGTTTGCTGGAGCTGGTGATAAAATCTCCCATGTAATGCTTTCGATTTCCATTCTTCCAGTCGTTTTTGTGACACAGTCACAGACATGATTGTGTCATCATCAACTAACATAAAATTGAAATGACTAAAAACATAAATTAACCCTGTTATTATTATTATTTTTTTTTGTACTATGTATTTTTTAACTTGTACTTAGGGAGTATCCGTATTGTACAGGAGCGAGTTCTATGACTTAGCTATTCATATTAGCTATTCTATGACTAGTTTGGCGATTTTTTTTTGAGTTTCCGGATGTATCCGAAACTGGGAGGGGGGAGTTAAGAGCCAGACCTAGCTAATAATAGAACTTAATCCTACTAGGAATATAAACAACTCCCTAAGAGTATATAAGTAGGATTACTTGGTGAATAAAGTCAGTTATTAACCAGCTCTTGTTGCGTTATTATTTTCTTAAACCTTTCTTTTTTTAAAGTTCTCTAACCCGGACTCGTTAAGTTATATATATATATATATATATATATATATATATATATATATATATATATATATATATATATATATATATACATATATTTCTCTGCAGGGACAGAGTTGATTGGGAATGAATGCGTGTTCTCTATATTCCAACAGAACCCATAAAAGCTTATGATCCAGTGCGAGTAGATCTCTTCAAACTTACGAACTAAGTTAAAACGTAATAAAAAAAATCCGCTAAAATTATTAAAAACAGCTAAAATCAATAAAACTAGCTAAAATAAATTAGAACATCTATAATAACAACTAAAATAAATTTTTTAAATTTCTAAAATCAATGAATACGCCCTAAAATAGAACAGAATTTGTTTAAAAAAACGATGATAGTGGAGAATTGTGTATTCGATGTACCATACTCCTTGTAAAAGCTTATTAAATAGGTTACAACGTGCTAAAAATCATGTTAGAAATATGCTAAAACAGATTAAACCATGATAAAATATACTAATCTGTCCCCCGTACTTTTTAACCTAGCCTTAGAATATGCTATTCGAGGAATTAAAACAAGACCCGGAGGAAACAATTATAATAGGTTAACCCAACATATGGCATATGCCGATGGTGTAGTGATATCGGCTAGAACATTACCGGCACTAGCAGGGGCACTAGAAAAGTTTGAAAATACTGCTAATGAATTGTGCCTAGTAATAAATAAAGAAAAAACGAAATACCTCAAAACCACCAGGGATGGTATTTTTAAGGAAGAAGAGGTTAACATAGGGGTGCACCACTTCACAGCATGCAGGTCCTTTAAGTATTTAGGTGGAACAGTAACAAGAGAAAATGAAATAACGGAGGAAATAAAGGCTCGGATTGCTGCTGGGAACAGGTGTCTGTATGCATTACGCTCTGCACTAGGTTATAAAACTCTATCGACAAAAGCTAAGGTCTTGCTTTATAAGACTATACTTAGGCCCACAGTAACTTACAGCAGTGAAACCTGGGTTCTGACAGCAGCTAATGAGAAAAGACTAAGAACATGGGAAAGAAGGGTACTAAGAAGGATGTTTGGCCCTGTGCGAGAGGACTATGGGATCAGAGCGAGAACAAACTCCGAGCTGCAAGAAATGTTCTCAGAACCTGACATAATTAAAGTAACTAAAAAAAGAAGATTGGGTTGGCTTGGGCATGTCGAAAGGATGCCTACGTCAAGATTGTCTAGACAATTGCTGTACGGCCATCTTGGTGGAGCACGAAGGAGAAGTAAGCCTCGTAAACGTTGGCTGGACGACGTGGAAGAAGACCTCCGCCAGATGAACATATGGAGCTGGCGAAATAAGGCACTGGATAGGGTCGAATGGAGCAGGATATTGGAGGAGGCTTTGGTTCTCAATGGACCGTAACGCCATATTATAAATAAATAAATAAAAAAAAAAATATACTAAACAAATCTGGTGCGTTGCGTCTATTACACATATAGTAGTACTACCTATTTCCGAAAAAAAAAAATTTAACCTGAAAAAATATTTTTCAATTTATTCCTCCTTTATTCAATACTTAAATTCCTTCAAAGTTTTTATTTATACATTTTATTTTTTATTTATATACCGCTAACAATGAGAGATGGTTACACAGACACACACATTTTGTGAGACTTGGATGTTTCGACTCAAGAGACCTTATAACGTATATTTCCGTTGAAAACTCGGATTCGAAACTTTTTCACGATCGTTATACTTTTCCATACTGAATGTTTGATGTATAGGTAAGTGAAATTAAAAATAAAACTGCTAAAATTCATTGAAAAAAACCCAGCTAAAATTGATTATAAAAATATCTGACTGAACTCAATAAAATCCGCTACAATCAATAAAAAAAAAATACTAAAAACAGCTAAATTTACTTTTGAAAAATATCTAGAATCGATTAAAAACATAAAAAATATTTTTAAAGCTCACTAAAATCAATAAAAACAACAAAAATCACTTACATAATATTACTAAGCTAAATAGCCAAATTAAATTATAATTTAAGGTCGGATTGATAATGTTGTAAGTACAACAAAAACATTTGTGATCCAGAAACAGTAAATTTTTTAGTTATCCAATTTTTAAATGAAATATTGAAATTTTATTGCGATTTCAAGGTTCTATTGAATTATATGTAATGAAAAACTATTCTCCTACGTAGTGAAGTATATTTACACAATTTTTTAATTCAAAAAGGCGTCAGATATGGTTTTAGTACTTAGAAAAGTTTGTACTGGTTTCTTCTCGCACTGAACTAACAATGAAAGAAAGGTTGGGTTTTTATAGGCAAACGGTTTAAGGGTTGGGTTTTTTTCCAGTAATGCCGGTGAGTAATTGGATTTTCTGTTATAGATGGAAATAAATTTAAGATTGGACTATTGGAGATATTTATTTGGTCATTTAAGCAAAAATCTGGATTTTGGATTAATCTGGTAAGGATTTCGTTATTTCAAGTACTTCATATATATTTAATTTGAGGCTGTTTTCAACGTGATGTATTAATTTAACTCTTGAGTCTTTGATGAATTTATGATTTTATTTCATTAAAATTAATTGTAAAGTTGGAATTCTCAGTCTTACTATTATATGCATGTATATGTTCCATTAATGTCTGATTTAGTGATCTTCCAGTTTTTCCCGTTTTTCTATGGAATATATTATTTCAACTTCTTTATTATAATTCTTTTCATTTAATGATACGTTCAAAAGATGGTAAATCATGCTATTAAACTCGCAGCCTTTAATAGCAAGATTTACCGTCTTTTGAATGTACCATTAAATGAAAAGAATCATAATAAAGAAGTTGAAATAATATATTCCATAAAAAAACGGGAAAAACTGGAAGATTTTTTCCATAGCAAAAAATAACAAAAAAACAATCAATGATATCTATTCAACAACTCCCGAAGACGCCTGTCTTCCCGAAACATCATGTCTTGATTCCATATTACGGCCCTATGTCCACTAAAGTCTGAAATGAATGAGAAAAAACCAATGCAATCTATTCTGTTTGATATAATCTATATAAACCGTGGTGAGTGCCAACATGTATTTTATTTCTTGTCTTAATTAAATTCATAATTCATAAATGTCTTGTAATACTAATTTATATTAAATTTAATTTAATATGTATAATAATACCGAAGTGTATTTTGATTTGCTTATTTTTCAATTTGTGTGTCTTTTTAGGACTGAAGATATAATATAAAGAGTATTTGAATGTATAATATTTGAAACTAGTTTTCGATAAAAACAAAGCTATAGAGGTGGCAAATAATTCATCAATCCTTAATTTCGGCATTTGTTCTCAATCGCCAAGCATTATCGCTGAAGACTGATCCAAAAATTCTTTTAAGGACCCGCCTCTCGAATATTAGTAGCATGACCTATTGATTTCGCGAGATTGTCCATCATTCAGATGCATAGTTCAAAACAGGCCTAACGAGGGTTTTATAAAGCTGCAATTTTTTGTTGCGTGAAAGGCATTTACTTCTGAATTGTTTTAGGAGCCCGAAGTTTACTGCCAATAATCTTCTATTTTTGTATTGCTGCATATTATTTTCAGAGTTCACTAGAGAGCCTAAATAAATAAATTCGTTTAGAGGGTGACGAATTTATATATTTAGGCGATGCAAACATCCGCATTAATGTTTCCCCTGTCGAAAACAGGGAGTCGCCGTGGATATCCCTCCCCACCCCCTAACAGTACAATGCATGTGTCTATTCAAGTGCTTCATATATATTTAATTTGAGACAGTTTTCAACGTGATGTATTAATTTAACTCCTGAGCCTTGATGAATTTATGTTTTTTTTTCTCATTAAAATGAATTGTAAAGTTGTTATCTATGTTACCTTTAACCTTAATTTAGTGATTTTTCAGTTTTTCCCGTGTGTTTGTCTGCGAAATCATTACAATTTAGTTCTTATACTCCGCTTTTTAGGAAAGTGTCTATTTTGTCTTTAGGAGGACGCAAATATGAGGATAGGGTTTTTTTTTTAAATTTTAAATGCAAGGTTTAATCCTAATTTCTTCAATTTATTTCCGACTTTGGTGGATAAAGGGCCGTAATATGGAATCAAGACATACTGTTTCGGGATGGGCCTGTCGAATAGATATAATTAATTATCTTTTTTTCCTGTTGTTTTTTTAAAATGTGATTAATAGTGGTTTTATTGTACCCGTTATTTTTTGCTATGGAATATATTATTTCAATTCCTTTATTATAGTTCTTTTCATTTAATGGTACGTTCAAAAGACGGTAAATCATGCTAGTTTATGTGCTATCGGTCTCCTAGCTTCATTGTTTATAACGACATCCGTATGGGTGGTTTCCGGTAAATTACAAATTCATGATGTTTGTTTTTTTTTTGAGATTGTTAAATATAAAAAGTTTATGGTTTTGTTTTTTTCTAGTTCTACTATGAATTTAATCGAGGGGTGAATTTCGTTTATTACCTTTAAGAAATTATTTTATTTATTATTTTTTTTTTATAAACCACTATCAATGACATTTCAAAAAAAACAAATACAAAAAAAGACAATTAATGATATTTATGATATATTTAACAACCCTCGAAGAAGCCCCATCCCGAAACATTAGGTTTTGATTGAATATTACGGCCCTATATCCACCAAAGTCGGAAATGAATTGAAGAAATTAGGATTAAACACTTTTTTTTTTTAAATAAAAAATTCCTATCCTCATATTTCCCTTCTCCTAAAGACAAAATAGACCCTTTCTAAAAAAGCGGAGTATACGAACTAAATTGTAATGATTGTGCAGCCAAATACACGGAAAAACTGGAAGATAGCTAAATCAGAGATTAAAGGAACATATACGTGCATATAATATCAAGACAGAGAACTCCAACTTTGCAGTTCATTTAAATTAACAGTTTAAAAAAAACGTCATAAATTCATCAAAGACTCAGGAGTTAAATTAATACATCACGTTGAAAACAGCCTCAAATTAAATATATATGAAGCACTTGAAATAATAAAATCCTTTACATCCAATCCAGATTTTTGCTTAAATGACCAAATATCTCCAATAGTCCAATCTTAAATTTATTCCTATACATAACAGAAAAAACGATTACTCACCGGAATTACGGGAAAAACCTCGACCCCTTAACAGTACCAGCTCAGTGGGTAAGGCACTGCGCTACTAATCTCAAGGTCCCGGGTTCGAGACCGGCTGAGGCAGATAATTATTCTGTATTCAGTCGCGGGTCGACCCTGTGTGATGGGGGACCCTCCTGGGGCTCACCCAGCCTCTATAAAGTGGGTACCCTTAATTGGGTAAAACCTGGTGGTTGAGCGTGATCTCGGCCAAATCACCTCCTTACACAACCGTTGGCCTTGAAACAATATGGTCCTTACCCAAGTACTGAGCCAATACCCTTCACGGGTTGTAGTGGTACAGGTTTTTTTTTTAATTTTTATAGAGTTTTTATATACGTATTTTTTATACCCCTAAATTACTCCTTCTTTGCATCTTTATTTTTAGCCTTGATGAAGACCTAGAATGTTGGTAGGTACGTCGGCATTTAATAAATAGTTACCACTGTTTTATTCTATTCTTAACCGCCACTCAGACCATCTCCTTTTTAAATTAAAGCAATATTTAATTCATATTCAGTCTCACTAAAGCAGCCACGGTATACAGAGTGCCGATCAAAGTACAGTAATCCGGTTTTATTAAGTTTATTTTTTATTTATTTAGATTTTTTTTTGCGTCCTATAAGTTCTTATTCCGTATTAATTTAATCACCAACTCCAGAATCTGCTAACAGTGCCCCTAAGAGGGGGGGCACAAATACTATGGATGCTCCAACTCCAGGTTCATCAAACAACAATCCTCCCAAATGGAAAAGAGGTGATACCATCAAATACAACATAGATATTAAAAATAGCTATGACATACTTTCGGATATGGATGAAGATGAAATCTCAGACATTTTCAGCCAACGTAAACCTTAAAAATAAGCCAAAAAATCAATACCCTTAAATCATTAATTATTAATTATAATAGCATCAACCACATTAAACCAAAACTGAAAGACTTAAATATAAAGTATAATGAAAATAGAACTACTTTTTATGTTTGCAATAGTCAATACTTTGCTCTCATCAAAAACGAATTTAAAGAACAAAACCTCGGTTTTCATTCATATACCCCAAAAAATGAGATAAAACCAAAGGTAGTGCTAAAAGGCATGCCCCCTGAACTTCCATTAGATGAGGTCACCGTCGATTTACGTAATCAAGGCTTAGAAATATATAAAATCTACCAAATGGAAAAAAATCTGGTAATGACTCGATAAAACTGCCCAAATCCATAGTAATTCTGGATAATAAGGAACAATTATACAAAATAAATTCCATACTCTACTGTTGTAACATGTTTGTTAAATGGGAGAAATACAGGACAAACAAAGTAATTACGCAATGCTACGTCTGTCAAGAATTTAATCACGTGGCACGAAATTGCTTTAAAAAGCCAAGATGTCTAAAATGCTCCGAAATTGTCCTAATTTCTTAATCGACGGATTCACACCCAAGTGTTGCAACTGCTCCGAAGAACATTTTTCAAATTCACCGCAATGCACCAAATTCAGAAGAAACATAAAACTGCAATTGAGTAAGAAAAAACCTATTCTAAAAGCAGCACCACGGAAAACATTCAATTCAACTGACCAGGCATTCCTAGCCCTTCCAACTCCGAAATCAGAATGGCCTCAAAAAACCTTACCTCAAATAAATCAGAAAAACAGTGAAACTTCGTTTTCTGACTGTTTTAAAGAAATAAAAGATGTTTTTAGTAAATTAGATGTAGGCAAGATTTTTGCAAAATTTTAAGAAAATGATGTCGCAATTAAAAAATGCTGAAGATGGTATCTCAAAAATATTAATCTTGATAGAAGTCTTACTCTCTTTTATCGATTAAAGGACATATTAGCTATCATTAGTCTATACAATATTTGCATGCTCAATAATTTTATAAGCTGTAATGTTACAGAATTACTTATGAACTTCGTCTTTCTTAATCCCAGCTACAATACCAACCAATACAATAACAGTTTTCCATCAACATTAAAGAATCGCTAGTCTCACAATATATACTTTCACATCACACATTTACTCGTCCATCACCCCATGTATGATAAAGTGACACTAAACTGCATCGCTTACAAAACAAACAAGTTTATATTCCCGGCTAAACACAATTTATGTTTATAAACATAAACACAATTCAACCTTCTATTTATCTCCTTCCGCCACTATTATTATTTTTAACTTACTCCTGCATTTACAATTACAAACCTAATTTTTTCGTTGTTAGTTAACATTTATTAACTAACAAGGAGAAAATCAAATTTATTACATGGAAAGCCCAAACAATTCGAGAAAATGGTATAGAATTTAAATTATTTCTACAGAAAAATCAGCCTCACATTGTTTCAGTTGGTGAAACTCGGCTTTCTCAGCAGGACAAATTCTCGGTTCCGGGATACG